>JAGPOW010001034.1:9234931-9254242 GCA_030014935.1 Caiman crocodilus | reverse complement strand
GGTTGGGGTCCTGTGACCCTGGCACTCGTTCCTGCCATTGGCGGGGGGTCAGACTAGATGGCCTGCTCTAGGCCCCTTCTGACCCTAGATACTATGATAATACTATGATACGATGTCGCAGCGCACCTTGCTGCACCGCTCCTTGTGTATGGAAACTGCTGGGGAGAGCCCTAGCAGTTTGGTCCGGTAGTACAGCTGAGGGTTGCTGAGGCAACTGATGAGCGTCAGCTGACCTAGGGGGGCGGGGCTTGGCCCTATAAAGCCCAGAGCCAGAGTCAGGCTGGCAGTTCTCTTCCAGCAGCTGGAGGGGCTTGGGGGATCGGGCTCCGGGAAAACAGAATGTGAGGGCAGCTCGTGAGGGCTCTAGAGGCTGGAGCAATGATGATGAGTGGTAGCTGGGAGGCTTACTTTGTTATGGCCAGGTGCCTTATGTTTGAGTTATAGCCAGGAGGCTTGTGTGTTACTTTGTATCATACTGGTGGTTTGGGCAAGGCTGTAGGGGAAGGAGGAGCCTTCCCGGGAGACCCACAGAAGTGTGGGGATCCTGGTGCCTGGGAGGGTGCGATTCAGTGCTAGAGAGGGCGCAGTAATACGGGGTGAGGAGACCCCTGGCCTGAGAGGGGCAGCTATTGAGAGGCCCAAGAAGGGGTGGTATTATTGAAGTAGCCCAGGAGGGGCAACACGTTGGGAGAAGCCCAGGAGGCTAGCGCAGCATTAGACCCTGGCCTGAGGCTGGCGGCTGCGGTGGACTGCGAGAGAGATGGGGGTTAGTAGCAGAGCGCCTCCTGGATAAGGGCAGGTGCTGCAGTGATCCCCGATCTCATAGAGGGATAGCAGCACAGTACGCCCGGCCTTATTAGAAGGTAACCTAGCAGTGGGCCTAAGAGACCGGAGAGAGAGAGAGAGAGCCCAGAGCGGGCGAGTATATAGAGGAGCCCTAGAGGGGCAAGAGAGGGAGCCCCTAGGCAGGGGCAGCACGTGAGACTGGGAGAGGGGCCAAGCATACATTTTTGACACGCCAATGTCCAGTACATCTCAGCAAGGTTTGGGATGTGGTATCAGGGGTGGTAGGAGCCACATTTGGCCCTAAGGCCAGGGTACTTGGGGCACACCCAGCATACGGGGGAACATCCCAGTGGGTCTGGGAGAACGCAGGGACAAAGGTCCCAGAATGCTGCGTCCAGGGCGGTATAAAGATAGCCTCCCAATATATACCTCTTATCAAAGTTGTGGCGGACGAGAATAGAGGGTGCCTTGGGCCGGACTTGGTGTGGGCAGAGGGCCTTCAGGAGATCATGGCCCTCCTGAGGGATGCTGCTGTGACGTACTATGAGTCCCCTGGCAGCCAAATGAGCTGGGGAAGGGTTCCCCAGCAGCCAACTGACAGCTATTCTCCCAGTTGAAAACCTCTGCTCTGAGGCATGGGTGCAGGATGGTGCTAGAGGTGCTGTCCTTTGTGGGTAGAGCTGGTTAGGGGAACTTCCATTACCCACTCATGTCTTTGCTCTTGTGGCACAGGAGGCAGAGAAAAGGTGCTCTTTTCAGGCATTAGAAGATGTCTGCAGAATGCAGAAGTATTCGTAATACCAATCTCAGGAGGCCTGGTGTCTGCAGCCTAGGGCTTGAGCAGTGAAGCACCCTGCTGTCTAGGAAGGTTTCTTGCCTCTCCACTGTGCCCAGCTGCACTGCATGTACAGCCTTAGTTTAGTGATTCTTAACCAGCGTCCTGCAGCACCCTGGGGTACTGCAAGATCCTTGTAAGGGTGCCACACTATTTTAGCACTGTTAAGTGTGCAAACACCTACACCGTTCACAGATGAACACAGAAATTTCGAACAGGGATCTGACCTGGTATGGTCTTTCTGAGTTCTTTGCAATAGAAGAATTCTCTTTTATTTTTGCAGTCAAGAAACAGGTGAAAGCTAAGAGCTGGCATTTTCCAGGGGCTGCTTTGAGTCTTAGGAGGGAGGTCCTGTATCTAAGAAGGTTGAGAACATCTGCCTTAGTTATTTGTCAGGCCTGTTCTCCCTCCTTCTTACTGTGCTTTAAAGGCATGAGTGGAGGGATGTATTTGGTAGCTGTGTTTGTCTGAGGCAAAAGTAAATGCAAAAATCTAGAATTCTTGATTCAGGGATGATACCTTTTGTTAGACCAACTTAGAATCATCTCTGAACCAAGAGTTCAGGGCTAGGGACAGACATTCAAAAAGCCTGATCCTGAATTGATTCCATCTTTGCAGGTTACTCTTACCTACCTGGCTAAGTTGAACTAGTTTGTAACTAGACAGACACCTTCTCTGGACTGAGGAATTCAGGTACATGCCTGCAGTGTGGGTCAGGCTAGAAGCCAGGGGGGGCAATAGGGCAGCTCTCCTTTCCTTCCTGAATGCTGAGCTGAGGGGAGGGGATGTGGCCAGGCCCTGGCAAAATCTCTTAGGAAGGTCTGCCTGTACCATCCCAGGCTTTTTCCCACTGGCTACTCAAGGGTCAGGAGTGCTGCCAGATGCCAGCTGTCATATTGAATGTAATATTTGAATGTTTGTAATAGTTGCCCATTAGCCAGTTTAGGAAGAAGACAAGATTCATCTTCTTATCTAGGCCATTGTTTTGGTTTACATGCAGAAGGTCCTAGCTTTGCTCAAAGTCTTAACTCTTGAATTTTATCTTTAGAGGCCTTTAACAAAGTTAACCTAAAAATGACCCTTAAGCAAACAATCCCGAGAGATCAATCCCTAGGATCTTTGAAAAAAAATTGGAAAGAAAAGGTCACTTGCAGTGATATGGAAATTTCTCAAAGTAATTAAGATGATCAACAGAAGAAGTTAATTACCAAGCAAAAGAATCTGAGTAAGATCTGAGCCCAAATTTGGGAGTAGTGACAGGTCTGGGTAGGAGGGGTCCAAGATGGCAACTCACTCAACAAAAACTGTAACCTACAGTCCCAATTTGGAGGTAACCTCACTTGCAGAACAATGAAGGAAGAATCACAAGTGTAGGGCGGATCAGACTGATCACCTGAACTACCCTCTTCATGAACTACCCTCTTAATCTCTTAGTTCACACTGAAGCCGTGGAGCACCTGAAGGGGACTTAGTCCTATCAGTATTGAGGCCAGTCCATTGAACCGTACTGCTGAGGAATTAAACCATATTTAGGTGTTTGGCTTCTTGGAATTCTAGGATTGTAAGTATATTATGAAAATAATAGTATTGATTCAAATTTGACTTGTTTGTTTTTGTAATACTAATTCTTATAGTATTGTTTGGGAAGGAAGCGCATTTGGAGCATTGTTTCTGATGTATGTAGTTATTGTGTTCTTAATGTTTGTGGTATTTCTTAAAGCTAAAGAATTATGCTTATGTGTAGCAAAGAATTTTAAAATAAAATTGTGTTGTATGAATTAAGAGTGTAATTGTTGTGAAATTGTGCAAGTAGCTAAAAATTTCCCCAGCCAGTGCATTATATGAACCAGTAAACTATATGGGATTTTTTTCTATTCCATAACCCACTAGACACCAGCCTCCTGCTAGCACTCTGAGGCAATGGGGAGGGGAGGGATGCAGTGCGTGCATCTGTTGGTGTTACAGAGCTTTTCAGTCTCTCTCCTTGCTTCTTTATACAGGCAGTCCTCGATTTATAACGTTTTGAGTTATAAACATTGTAAATATGAAATGTTGTAAATTGACACCCTGTTTCAACTTTCTTATCACAACTGTAGTTTCCATGGCATCAGGGTAGCTGCCTGACTAAATGCTTAGTATGACATCTTACCACTAGATGGTGGGGAGCAGGTAATAGACTTTGCCCTGAGAAGCTGCGGACACACAATGTGTACGCTAGTGTAATTTACCCTGGTGTATTTTTAACCCCTAATTTTTCCTGGGGTCATTCAATGCAGGGTTTGAATAAGTTATGGTACTACAAGGCTATAAGTTGTTTGTCAGTTCCTTTTTTTTATACTTGTGTAAAGGATGATTGCACCAGTGTAAATATGCTATCTGTCTGGGCTTTAAATTGTAATATACTATATAATAGGATTCCTTATGGAAGTGGTCTCTTCCATCTGTGGTTGAAATTCCCCCGGCTGTGGTTTTGGTAGGCTTCTGGGTCTCTGGGGCCAATGACTGGTTTACTGGGTTGATGAGCTCCATGATTTCATGGTGACTCTTCCTGATATACATCTTGGTCAACGTCTGTGATTCATGGCCAAAAAAATGAGCTGTCTGGGCGGTGGAATCATTTGCAACCATGTTTTTCAGCCTCTTCAAAATGCTGCAGACTCTGAGCTGTCCAAGACCTCTCACTAATGTTTTTCACCCTCTTATAGCCCTTCTTTCCCTCAAGCACTTCTGACCTGAGCCCTGGTCATACCCTGCTTCTTCATTTGGTCAGAGAGCTGCTTGAGCTGCAACTGGAATTCATGTGGACTTGGACATGCTCCTCTGCCCAGAGGGCTATGAAGCCCAGGACCTCAGCTTGGGACCCTGCTGAAGAACAAGGCACAGTTGGAGTATAACAGGTAGGTGAACTCCACAGAAGCTGGAATTGCATAGGGCAGCACCTGGTTGCATACCAGTGAGGAGGCCCCCAGTGTGCATGACCCCAGGACTACAGGAAGAGCACATGGATCTGTAGAGAGGCAGCCTTGGTAGCCAGCAGAGCAGTGTGGGACATCAGTGGGAAATCCTGATTAGTGTGTTGGGCTGCACCTCCACCCTCCTTTCCTGTGGGTAAATGCATCCTGCATCTCAAAAAGATGCTTCCAAACAGGGTTTAATAGGACATGTAAAAGCAGGGGACGACAACCTACAGCTCACTGAGCCACTGGATCTAGGGTTTGGTGGTGGCAGGCAGGGAGAATACCCTGGAATTTGAGCCAGGTCATTCCAGCCCATTACCACAAAAAGGTTGCCCACCCTGCATTAAAGTGACAGATATAGTCTAGTTGGTGGATGCAAATCCCTTTAATGTGAACAACTCCTGCAGCAGGCCTCGTATATGGACAGGCTCTTTATGTTTGTGTGTGCATGAGACTATGGGGCCTATACCTCAACGTCATACAACTTAAACATGCCTCTGCATTCTGGCTCCTGTCTCACCTCAGGAAGCTTTGGCTTTAGGTAAGGCACTTTTCTGAATAGTGGTGCAATGCTGGGCCTCATGGATATAAGCTATAATCAGCAAGGCCTTTTGCATCTGGCTAACCTCAGTGGCCTGTGTCTTGACTGACTTGTACCTCGAAGGTTCTTGTACTGTTTTTCAGTGGTTTTTTCTCTCTCTCCCTCTCTAGCACTGAACTTTGTGTATACCACAGGGTTGCAGCTTTTAATGTGGTCATGTTTCTGTTTCTTCAAGGGACAATTATCAAGGTTGAAAAGTTACATTCATAGGGGTTGATTAGTCGTTTCAGATGCCTCACAATTTCAGCATCCTTGTATAATTAAAAATGAAAGCTGCAAAGCTGTTCTAAAAATTAGAGCGCTGGTTTGAATGCAGAGACAAAGCAGGGCTGTTTTTCTCCTCAATCATGGGTGCAGATTCAATGTTTCTAAGATCTGTAGAGGAAGTTTTGGAAAATGACATGTTTGTTACTTCTTCCACACAGGAGGAAGAATAAACATTTAAATATAGCCACAGATTTGGAGGGGAATGTGGAGGACTGGCTGGAAAATACAAAATGGAACTCTAGGGACTTATTCTATATAGTTAGTAGGGACCAGATCCTATCTACCTCTTAGATGCCTAAGTGTGATCCTATTCCATACCGCTTGAGTTCTTGAGGAAACTTCATTGTATCTACTTTTGTAACATGTCCCAAGCAGTGAGGAGGATCCACCCATCTTTTATATTAACTATCTTTGAAAAACTGGAGCAAGGTGGAATAGGATCCTACTTAGGTGCCTACTGGCTGCAATAGGTTCTATCCTAGGAGTCTTTTTTTTTTTTTTTTTTACTTTATTGAGCTTTGGTACCTGTATTTTGGCACAGAACTGTGAACATCGCCCCTGCAAAATGTGAAGGTGTGTCCTATTTATGTAGTGAAAACCCATTAGTATCCTGTTTTAAATTGTCAGTGTAAGACTTCAGCAAGATGCTGACCTTGTGTGAATTTCAGCCTCAGTGAATATGATGATACTGTACATCTCATGCTGTCCTCCTTGCACTGAAATGCATCAGGGATGCCTTTTGGCCTATGTGTTGAGATGTCTTTCAAAAGGTGTATAGATTAATACAGAGGTACATACAGGACAGATGATTCCTATCTGCTCTTGGAAAGTGTTGTAAGTACATGTCTTCCTTGTGAGTTACTGCCAAGCTCTTTATTAAACACTAGCTAGGAAAATATGATTGCATATAATTGGGAATGGGGCTGTGCAACATTGGGAACAAAGTGAACGCTAACCCTGATACAGCTACTCTGTTTAAGTGTGTAGTCCCAGAACTGAGGGTGCAGCCAGAAGTGCATCTCTCAGCTGTAACTCAGTTTTCTGCAAAGCTTTCTGAGTTACATTACCCCAAACCAAACAGAACTTCACCCTTGGTTCTGGGGAGAGGGGAATCTAGCTGTGGGTTGGGAATCTGCAGCCAGATTCCCACAGCAACGGCCACAGCTTTCTGCCAGCGCTCCCTTTTCAGAATTGGAGGGAAGGCAGTGGAGGAAGCTCATTCTTGGGGCTCCTGAGCCAGTGCTGAAGGGTGGGGTGGGTGAATTGGAGCCTCCCCACCTCTGGTGCAGCAGGTGTAATGAACCCTACCACCCACCCCTGCTGAAAACCGCAACAGGCTGGAAGCTTGCAGAGGAACGTTACAGAAGATGCTGATTTGGAATGTCTCCATCTGATACCTCATTCAATGAAGGGTCAGATTTTTACCTGATTGGCCATTTTTAAGCTGTTTGCAGCTGTACACTTGTTTGATCACGCTATAGACTGTTTTCTGTGGCCAGATTGGGGGAAAATCGTCCACTTCTGTCTGTACCCTGAGAAGAGGCTGCGTCCTTACTCAAAGCATGTACTTACCCAGTCTCAATGCAAAAATGCTTCTGGTCAGCTACAGGAACAGCCTGATCTGAACCTTTTACACTTAATTAAGGGTCCTTACCTGGTTTCTCAGAGCATTATGTCCCTAATAGCAGCCTGGAAACAGCCTTTTCAGGCCTGCTTTCAAAAGCTTGAAATTGACAACCTCTAGTCAGTTTCACAATTTATGCAGTTAAAGAGTGCAATTAGATAAAAGGAGACAGGGAAGCTGAAAAATGTGCACAAACCTCTAAAATAGGTCACTTAATGAATACGCAGAAAACTGTTGTTTGTTACCATTAAGCAATGAGAGTAACAAATGGGCCCAGGTCTGTGTTGTGCAGTTCAGCAAATTATGTACTTCTCTGTTATGCACCTAAATAGAAAACGCTGTACCTTGTTAGCACAGCCAGATGTGTCACTCAGTGTTAATGGAAAAGATGACTATCTCAAAGTGATAAATACTAGGAGGTCAAACTCAGCAAAGCTGCAAGGCTTAAATCCTTTCTCTGTGCTACAAACAAATGATTTCTGACAGAGGCTCCTATTAAATATGATAATATTACATAAAAGGTGTTACCAAATATAACACATTCTACAATGTGATTTGACTGTGTTGAATGAAACCACTTCTAATAGAATTTTAATATGCTGGTGTAGGCAGGAGCTCCAGTTTCATTTCCTTTCCTTGTTCTTATTTTCTGAAGGGTGCAGCTAATAGGTGAAGAGCAAGGCAAACACAAAGTTCAATACTTGGAAAGATCTGGATTAGAATTTCTGTTGCATTCTTGTGTTGGAGGGATGCCTGGATTTGGTAGCACAGTTTGACACTAATAAAAAGGAGTAAATGGTTTGGCACATTCATTCTTTGTGACCAGGTAATGGTGCGCTAGGTATCTACAAGTGCTGTGTTGCAGAATCAGGTAAGAGATCAGACCAGAATGCAGTTGATTGATTTTTTTTTTTTTTTTTTTTTTTTTTAACCCTCACACCCTGCAAACTGCAACAGAGAAGGGATGTGAATTTCTTCTTGCTCCTCTGGTTTGTTAGTTATGAGAACCTGCACCTATAGGGACCCTGTAGCATGAAGTCTCACCTCCAATCCCTTATTTTAAATAATAAAATACTGCCCTCTGGAGTCTAAGACTATGGAAATCAAGCTAGTGATTTTTAAAATGTAGATGCTGTGCATCATAGTATTGATTTGTGTAAGCTGTTTCTAAAACCCAGCAATGATGGGGATTTCTCAGCCTCCCTGAGTGGCCTGTGCCAGTGCTGAACTATTCTTATAGTTAGAAAGCTTTTTAGAATTACCCAACTACCATCATCTTTGCTGCAAATTAAACTAACTTCTTTTGTCCTACCCCTAAGTGGCCACCAGAAACCATTGATCTCGGTTTTCTTTCTAACAGTCTTTTGCATATTTGAGGACTGCTACCTTGTTCCCTGTCCATCTTCTCATTTCTAGATTAAGCCAACCCACTTTCCTTGTAGATTCTGCTTTCCAGGCCCCTTATTCCCCTCTTGCACTTCTCCTTTTTATCTCCATCTTCCCTAAAGTGATATGTTTAAAACTGGACACAATCCTTCAGTTAAGGCCTCACCAATGACAAGTAAAGCAGAATAATTACCTTGCATGTTGCATATGTTATATGTGATATGCTGGCTAACACATCCCAGAATAGTGTTTTGCAACATTATGATGCTGTTGATCCAGATTTAGTTTGTGGTCACATTATAACCCCTGATTCTTACTGCTGGGTAACCAGTTATCCCCACCAGGTACTTGGTGCATTTGATATCTCCTTCCTTTAGGCAGAGCTTTGCCTTTGTCACTTTGTGGTTTTTCAGAGCACTTGTCCATTTTCTGAGTCGCCTAGAATTCTGATCCTGTCCTCAAAGGTGTTTGTAAGCCCTCTGAACTCGGAGTCTTCTGCCAGGTTTATAAACGTGCTGTCTATTTCACCCTCTAAAGTTGTTGAGAGTATTGGACCCAGGATTCAACCTTGCAGAACCCTACCTGGTAACTAATTTTGACTACAGTTCTGCACTCTACTTTGGGTGATTTAATCTAGACTAGGGGTGTCAAACATATGCCCCACGTGTTAAGTGCAGTCTGAAGAGCAGGGGCAGGGGAAGTCCAGCCTGCAGACTGGTGGACTCTATTTCCCATGCTGTCCTGACCATGCTGCTGCTGCTGGGGTCTCCATGGAAACTGGCCACAGAAACATGGGTAGGGGCTGCTGGGAAATGGAGTCTGGCTGCTGGCTAGATCTGCCATTTTGCCAACCCCTGCTGTAGAGTTGTCATCTGGCACTCCAGGTTCCTGGACAGCCTGGGAATTTAGGTGACAGGGCTGGGGTCTGCCACTGAAGTCTGAGGATCTGAAGTCCTATTTGGGGTGCTTTTCAGGGCTGTGTTAACCCCTGTAGCTTCCTACCAGTGCTCACCCCATCACTGGAAGTATGCTCCTCACAGGCCAGATCTGGACCTGTGGTCTGGATCTGGCTGGAGTTGGGGAGGGAGGAGGCAAAACAGTTTAACACCCAAGCTAGACTATATATGTTTCTAATGTGCCTCTGAGAATGACGTGTGCACCTGTAAGCAACCCTTCCTGAGGTCAAGATGTATCCTATCTGCTTCTCCCTTATCTACCAGTCTAATTATCATGTCACAGAAAGGAATTTTGTTGAGATGACACTACCTGTTCTTGACAAAAGCCTGTTGGCTGCTTCTTATCCACTTCATATTCTCTAGATGCTGAGAAATTGATTGTTCAATGATTTGTTTCAGTATATTTCTAGGTACTGAATCCAATTAGACTGCTGTATAAATGCCCCAGCTCCTTCATTTTTCCTACTTTAAAGATGAGTGCATTTGCCCTGTTCCAGTCCTCTGGGACTGCCTGTGTCCTCTGAGTTCTCAAAGATAATCACTAATTGTTCAGAGCGTACAGTTTGGCTAGTTCTTTAAGTACTCTAGAGGGCCTTTCATCAGGTACTGCTTGACATTAAAACATCTCATTTATCTAAATATCCTTTAATTGATCTTGTGGGCTGTGCAGCCTGTTTCCATTTTTTTGTTTAAATTTAATTCTGTTCATTATCTGGTTACAAGTAACCTATTTGTGCAAAGCCTTGAGCAAAAAGGCATTGAGTACTTCAGCTTTCTTTGCAGCACCTGTCATCTGCTCTCCTTCTCCACTAAGTAATGGATCAGTACCTTGCCTCCATTGTTTTTTCTCGTGTATTTATAGAACCTTTTCTTCTTTCATTCTAGGCTCCTTGCCAATTGAAACTCCTTAGCCTTTCTGGTTATATCCCTATATGCTCAAGCTATTCCATCATGCACAAACTTAGAGGTGAGTCTTTAGTTTTGTCTGAATCCTTATTGATGTTCAGGTCATTGAAGAATTACTAATGCAGCTAGAATGGTCTTCCTTACTTTCCTTCACCCCAGGATAATTCATGGTTGCATCTTTCATATTGTCTCATTGAGTGATCAGCAAGGCATTTTGCCTACTCATTTCCTGCATGTGTTGAATTCAGCTTATTTATCATAGTATCACAGTACTTGGGGTCAGAAGGGACCTAAACAGGTCCAACCCCATGCCCCAGGCAGGAATGGGTGCCAGGGTCATCACCCCAGCCAAATATCTGTCCAGCCTCCTTTCAGGACCCCCAAGGTAGAAGAGAGCACCACTTCCCTTGGGAGCCCATTCCAGAGCCTGGCAGCCCTAACAGTAAAGTAATGTCTCCTGATGTCCAGCCTGAACCTTGTCTCTAACAATTTATGGCCATTATTCCTAGTAACCCCAGGTGGTGCCTGGAGCAACAGAGTCTCCCCCAGTTCCTGGTGATCCCCGCTGTTGCATTTGTAAATGGCCACCAGATCCCCTCTCAGCCTTCTCTTGTGGAGGCTGAATAGGTTCAGGCTCTTCAGCCTCTCTTCGTAGGGCCTGCCCTGCTGCCCCTTGACCATGCAAGTGGCCCTCCTCTGGACCCTCTCAATGCTAGCCACATCCCTCTTCAAGTGCAGTGCCCAGAACTGGACACAGTACTCCAACTGTGGCCTGACCAACACTGCATAGAGGGGAAGGATCACCTCCCTGGACCTGCTAGTGATTCATCTGTAGATGCACAACAAGGTTCAGTTAGCCTTACTGACCACTCCCTCACATTGTTGACTCCAGGATGGACATGAGCCACCAATGACTCCAAGATCCCTTTCTGATCTCTGTTTGTTGAGAAGTGTTCCCCAGCCTATAGGTGTGTTGCTGGTTCCTTCTCCCTAGATGCAGCACCTTGCACTTATCTGTGCTGAACTCCATCCTATTCTCATCTGCCCACCTCTGTAACCTGTCTGGATCAAGTTGGATTCTGTCCCTCCCCTCCAGTGTGCCTTCCTCACCCCACATCTTGGTGTTGTCAGCAAATTTGGACAGTGTGCTTTCCACACTCACATCCAGATCACTGATAAAGATGTTGAACAGTGCAGGCCCCAGAACTGAGCCCTGGGGGACTCCACTGCCCATACCCTTCCAAGTTGAAAATGACCCATCCACCGCCACTCTCTGGGTGCAGCTATCCAGGCAATTTGCCACCCATCTGACTGTGTAGGTATCAATCCCTCAGTCCCCAAGTTTTATGAGAATGTTGTGGGAAACCATGTCAAAGGCCTTCTTAAAGTGCAGGAAAATAACATCCATCCCAACACCCTCATCCAGGGATTTTGTGACCTGATCATAAAAAGAAACCAAGTTAGTCAGGCAGGATCTGCCCTCAATTAACCCATGTTCATTGCCCCTGAGCATTACCTCCCCTGCTGGGCCCTTGCAGATGTGCTTCTTGATAATTTTCTCAAAGGTCTTCCCAAGGATTGAGGTAAGACTGACTGGCCTATAATTGTCAGGGTCCTCTTTTCTCCCCTTCTTGTCAATGTGGTCCCCATTTACCCTCTTCCAGTCCTCTGGTACCTGGCCAGTGCTCCACAAGGGCTCATAGAGCTATGCCAGGAGTCCCACTATGACCCCTGCCAATTTCCTCAGCACCCTTGGGTGAAGAGCATCTGGACCTACTGATATAAACATATTCAGCCCCTCCAAAAGTTCCCTAACTAGGTCATCCCTGACCCCAGGCATAGTGGTGCTTCCCCTGGGTCCACCTGCAGTTCTAGTGGGGGAGATGTCCTGGTCCCTGTTCAGGAATATGGAGGCAAAGAATTCATTAAAGAGGTCAGCTTTTTCGTAAGAAATGAAACATCCACTGTCTTTATTTTGCTGCTTTCAAATCTTCCTCTCCTGAGAACTATGCACTCTGTTGCTTCTGTTGTTTCACCCAAACTACCTTCCACATTTAGATTTCCAGAAAGTGAACTGGGATGTGTTTGTTATTGTTGTCACTTTCAGTTTGACCTGTTGCTTAATGCAGGGCTGTCTGGCTGTTAGCTTGCACAGGTTAATGTGTGGCCCCTGAGGGTGCCCACTCAGCCACCCCTTCTCCCATTGCTTAGGCTGCAGCAGCAAGTGATGCTTCTCTTGGCTCCTGCTCCCTCCTCCAGGTTCCACTTCTTCCCTGTGCTCTCACAGTTTGGCATACCACAGTCCCAAGAGCCAGGGGCACTTGTATGGTGCCATGTAGCAGGGAACCTCACAGACTGGGTGAGACTGTGGTGCCCATGCATGCAGTGGCATCAACCCAGGAGGCCTGTGGCTTGCCTTGGTGCAGCCCACAGCTACTTAAAAACTGTTACCTAGTGGCCAATCAGTACTACAGTGTACCTTTACTGAAGAGTGTAATTCAGGGCAAATTACTCTATACTAAATATCTTCTCTATCTGCACCCCTTAAGGGAATAAATAATGGCGAGACTTGTGACTGCAAACACTCTGGTGTCCAATCTCCATCTTGCAGGTAGAAGAGTGCAGTGATGGTGGGTGATCTAATTCATGTCTAACCTGACTAAAGGAAAATGGCTATGATAGTCACATGGGGGATGAACCCTATGCAAAGATCCATGTTGGTGCTGGTCCTCAAGCCAAAGATCTTAGCCAATTCTCTCACATCAATAAATATAATCAAAGTCATTCTGCTTTAAAAATTTTTTTTTAAGCAAGTTGCAGTTTAGGCAACAAGTCTCTCCAGATGTTGAGTACACTTTTGTTCTCTCAGGAAAACAATAGAATCAAATCAACCTCCAGAGTCCTGTGACTCCTCCTCAGATTTGAAGCAGGAGAAATGAGACTCACTTTGTATCACAGATTCTTAGAAAAACAGTGCTGGAAAGGGCCTCTAAGATGATTTAGTCCAACTCTGTGCACAAAAGGAGGATTGTCCCTGTCTAAATCATCCCAGTCAAGTGTCTGCTAGTTGCCCTTAAAGCTTACAATGATAGAGACTTTGCAATCTCTCTAGGTACTCTGCTCTAGTGCTTAACCAGCCTCAGAGATGGACAATTCTTCCTAATACTGAAACTACATTTCCCTTGTAATTTAAGATTGTTATTTCTTGTCCTGTATCCTGTACAAAGAATAGTTTGATTGTTTTCTCTTTATATCAACCCTTTTTTTGGATTTCAGAACTGTTATCAATCCCCCTTTTAGTCCTCTCTTCTCTGGACTAAAAAAACCCTAGTTCTCCCAACCTTCCCTTGTGAGTCATGCTTTCTAGACCTCTGGCAACCTTTGTTGCTCTCCTCATGACTCTTTCCAATTTGTCCACATTTTTTCTTGAAGTGCAGTGCCCCAAACTGGATGCAGTACAGTACTCCAGGAGAGACCTCACCAATGCTGAACAGAGTGGAAGAATTGTTTCCCATGACTTGTGTACAAACTTCTGTTAATATGTTCCAAAATGCTATTGTCTCTTTGCAACAGTAGCACACTGTAGACTCACATTTAAGCTTGTGGTCCACTATAACCTGCAGGTCCTTTTACTGTAGAGTTGTAGTCTAATCATTTGTTTCCTAATTCATATTTATGCATTTTGATTTGTTCCATTCTAAGTGCAGTACTTTGCACTGGTCATTACTGAATTTTACCTGACTTATTTCAGGCTACTTCTCAAATAGTATTAGGATTTAAAACTATCTTAATACATCTTCCAAAGTGACTGCTACAACACCTAGCTTGGGATCATCTATACATTACTGAGTGTGCCCTCAATTTCATCCTTCAAATCACTAATGAAGATGTGAAGCACTATCAGAGCTAGAACAGACTTCAGGGAATCCTCATTGGATACCTCCTCTCGCTTCAATATCCAGCCATTGATGACTGCTGTTTGAGCACATTGATTTACCCAGCTGCACTCACCTAACAGTGGATTCATCAAGCTTGTGAGGATACCACCTTAGCTTAGTAATGAGTATGTCATCAGTTAGCATCAAAAGCCTTGCTAAGTAGAGAGATATCACATCCATTTTTCTCCCCACATCCACAGAGCCTGTTACCCTGCTATAGAATGAAATCAGATTGGTCAGGCATGACACTTTCTTGATGAATCCAAATTAATTGTTCCTTACACCTTGTTATTCTGTGTAGGTGCTTGGAAATAAATTCCTTGATGATCTGCTCCACAATCTTCAGGGTGAGGCTGACTAGTCTAATTCTCTGGGAATACCTCCTTCCCTTTCTCAAAAGTTCAGGTATAGCGCTCATCTTTAAGTTTTTTCTGGGACCTCACCTGACCTCCTGGAGTTGTTAAATAGATAATAGCCAATGGCTCTGTAATAAGCCAATTCAATTTCAATTTATTAAAGATTCTGGCTAAATGCCATGCTCTTGAAAATGACATAACACTCATAAACCCATAATATAACTAAGTTGGAACAAAGTGACCAAACTATAAATATTATATTAAAAATAGAGCCCACCAATATAAAAACACCATTAATATAAACTGAAATAAGCCAATTTCTTGATATTCCAGAACTTTCATCCAACCCTACTAATTTAAAAACCTCCAACTTATCTAAATAGTCTCTAACCTACTCTTTCCCTACTCCATGCTGATTTTCTTCTCCCCATCTTTGCAGCTAAGTTGTGTCTGTTATTTGATAGGTGTTTTTATTTTTTTGTGAAGACAAAAAAAAATTTAAACATTTCAGCCCTTTCTTCATCATCCATAATTTATATTCCCTTCCCCATTCAGAAGGGGCCCAGGTTTTCTTTGGCTGTCCTCTTCCTTCCGACATATGGACAGAATGCTTTCTTCTTGCCTTTTTAAGCTCCTTGCTAGCAGTATCTCAATGTGTGCCTTACCTTTCCTGATTTTTCTTTTTTTCTCTCCTCAAATTTTTGCTATAGTCTTGCACTCATCCTTAGTAACCTGACCATGTTTTCACATTCTGTGAGATTCCTTTTTACGTTTCAGATCATTGACAAATTCCTAAATAAGCCAAGCTAGTCTCTTTCTGAGATCCCTATCCCCTGCATCCAGATATTTGGTTCTTGTGCCCTTAATATTGTCTTTTTAAAGTGCAAGAAGCTCTACTAGACTTGATTTTTTTCCCCTTAGTCCTACCTCCCATGGGACCTTCACCATCAGTTCCCTGAGTTTACTGAAGTCTGTTTTGCTGAAGTCCAGGTCTGCTGCTCACCTGCCTTCCTTTCCATGGGATAATGAACTTTTCTTCTTTTAGTGAAGACTATGGAGCCAGATCTTTGTGTACAGGTCAGTGATCTAATATTGGGTTAGAAAAATATATAAATCAAAATAAGGGGTTTGTTAGGTGGGCGGATGTTGTACAAAAACCTCCATCTTGGCCTACAGCTCTTCAGCCATTCCAGTCTTGGCTGTCATACAAATGAACAACTTTGTTGAAGGTTGACTTAACCAGTGTTCATGTCCCATTTCCCTCACCCATATTCCATTCTCCAAGATGGTATGACCTACATTTCATAGGTCTGACATTCTCCTGCATCTGGGACATTTAATGTTTAACAGAAACATTTAACTATACCAATTTCTGTAGTCAAAGTCAAAGTAGCAGCCAAGCCTAATGGTCCACTGGGGTAGAATGAGTTAAGAAACACCAGTTTCTGTGGTCAATGGGAGACATGGCTGTCTGTTACTCCCCATACTAAATAACCCAGTAGCCATATATATCTGGGTCAACTGGGAACAGACTTCAGCGTAGATGTTCATTAATTATTAAAGTCATGCCTCTGAAGCTGTCATAGCAGCCCTTAGTCACTCTGCTACCACACATCAGCAACTTTTCTCTCCTGCCTGACTGACATGGACCAATTCTTGCTGCATAGATTGATTGGCGAACCCTTCAAGCCACCTTCACCATTATTGCTGACCTCTGCAAGAATAGGCCAAAGGAAAGGAAAATGGAGCTGGATCTTCTCTAGAAGCCTAATCTCATGATGTTCCCCCTCAAAGATCATAGAATCACAGAGAATTAGGGATGAAAGAGACTGCCAGAGGTCATTTACTTCAACCCCCTGCCTGAGGTAGGATCATCCCAATTCAAATGGGCCTTATGAAGAGAGGTTGCGAGCTATGGGACTCTTCAGCCTAGAGAAGCGCAGGCTCAGGGGCAACTTGGTAGCAGCCTGTAACTACGTAAGGGTTGTGCATCAGGATTTGAGGGAATACCTGTTCACCAGGGCACCCCAAGGGATGACAAGGTCCAACTATCACAAACTCCTGCAAGACTGTTTTAGGTTGGACAAAAGGAAAAACTTCTTTACTGTCCAAGCCCCAAAGGCCTGGAATAGACTCCCTCCAGAGTTGGTGCAAAACACCTCCTCCAGAGTTAGTGCAAGCACATACTCTGGACACTTTTAAGAAACATTTGGATGCTTATCTTGCTGGGATCCTTTGACCATAGCTGACTTCCTGCCCTTGGAGCAGGGGGCTGGACTTGATGATCTTATGAGGTCCCTTCCAGCCCTAATGTCTATGAATCAAACCATCCTGTAAAAAATCCATAACCTAACTTCTTAGTAAAACTATCATGAACCCTAACACAAGGCATAACACCCTAACTTGCCACAAGTAAAGCATAAGAAACAAGGCATCTTCTGTAAAAGGTTGTTAATATATAATCAAGAGATCCCAGATAGAAGGCCATGGCCCCTGCTACAGAGGAAGACAAAAGACCCCACAGTCCATACCAACCTGACCACAAGGTAAAATTCCTTCCTACCCCCTTTTTGAAATCCCAGTTTTTAATTAATATAATAATTCTACCATACCAAAGAGTTACTGCACATATTACTAACACTGGGCTTAATTTGTTATTTAACTATAACTCAGGGAACATAGAATCATACAAAATTAGGGTTGAAAGGGACCTCAGGAGGTCATCTAGTCCAACCCCCTGCTCAAAGCAGGACTATGTCCAATTAGATCATCCCAGCCAAGACTTTGTGTATGCAGGTCTTAACCTGTAAGGGAAGAGATTCCACCTGGGCAGTCAGTTCCAGTGCTTTACTACTCTCCTTGTGAGAGGTTTTTCTTAATATCTAACCTAAACTACCCTTGCTGCAACTTGAGACCATTGCTCCTTGTTCTGTCATCTGCCACCACTGAGAACAGTCCAGCTCCATCCTCTTTGGAATTGCCCTTGACGTAATTAAATCCTCCATCAGTCTTTTGCAGACTAAATGAGATCAGTTCCCTCAGCCTCTCCTTGTAAGTCACGTGCCCCAGCCTCCTAACCATTTCCGCTGCCCTCTGCTGGACTCTGTCTAATTTGTCTGTATCCTTTCTGTAGTGGGCGGTCCAAAACTGGACACAGTACTCCCAGATGTGGCATTACCAGTGCCGAATAGAGGGGAATAACCACTTCCCAAATGCATCTGAGAACAAGAGCAAGCAACATTCTGCAGCTGCAGTAATCTGCAATAAGCATGCAGGTTTAAAAGAAACAAACAAAAAAACAAAAAATCTTCTCTTTCCATGTTGCACAATTACTTCTATCCTGAAATGACTTGTTAAAATGCCATTTGGGTTGGGGTGGGGATGTGGAGGGATGTCCTGTATTTCCTGCTTTTGAGTGATTTCCAGACTTAATCTTCTTCTCTGTTTACAAGTGAAACATGGATTTCTAATGGCCAGGCATGCGAGTTCAGCCTGGGCTTCCAGACAAAAGCTGGACTTATCCTCCACTTGCATCATAACCATTAATAAAGATTCTGTGGGCCAAATTAATTTATCACTGCCTGGAATTGTCTTCAGTGGATTTGCACATATGTGATTGATTTGAACTTTGCAGGCTAATTCTGTTTTTGCACATGAAGGAACCAGTTTCAGTTACTCCTCCTCAATTGCCTTGGCTTTGCAGTGCTAACAGGAAGTATATTTAACAATAACGTCTAGCTGTATTATTGATGTTCAAGTGATGGCTCAGTACACTGTAACAGGGGCTCCTAGCTGAAATGTGAGAGACCCAATAGGGCCAGAGGCCTGGGGAAATTCAGGCAGGGTCTGGGGTCCAGTAAACTGAAGGCAGAGCTAACAGAGGCTTGATGCATCATGCAGAGGCAGAAGCTAGTTCCTGGGAGAACTGTGCAGGGGGCAAAGAATCCCAGTGGACTGGTTAAGAAGGAGAGCACTTATAGGGGCTATTTTGGCTTCTAAAGGCAGCCTCCTGGATTCATCACAACATGTAATATTGCAAGTGTGGCAGGTGGGAAACAGGAAGTGTGACAGAGGCCAGAGAGCACAACAGGTGGACCCGACTGCCAGGGTCATCGACTTCAGGTTTGTAGCCCTGAGCTTGCCTCAACAGGAAAAGGATCTGTCAGAAAGGGGCCGTTTATTTATTTTCAGAGTCTGGCCACGTTCAGGATTTCAGAATCTCCCATACAGTTTACAAGTTTCTCTCACATTTCAGCTAGGAGCCCCTGTTACACTGTACTGAGCCAACACTTGAACAACAATAATACAGCTAGACCTTCTTGTTAAATATACTTCCTACAGCCCAAGTTAGCCTGTATGTGGAGGGATCCTGCAGAAGCTCACACCCATTGTCCTGCTTTAAGTCCCTGGAAAGTCAGCCAGATAAAATGTACTAACAATTTTCCCTCCCGCTCCCCATGTTGCTGTGTCTGTATGTTAATCGCAGCTCATTTAACTCGCTTCCTGTTCATTCTAGGAAAAAGCTTGTCTGGTTGTGCCTGCTGGAGAAGGGCAGCTTTGAAGGGAGAGATGTACATAAAGGGTTGTGACACTCCTATCCTAATCCAAATTAAAACCCGGGACAGTTGGAGCTGCCTCAGATTTGATGTCTGTTTCAACCTG
The DNA here is from genome assembly GCA_030014935.1 of Caiman crocodilus. NCBI lineage: Eukaryota > Metazoa > Chordata > Crocodylia > Alligatoridae > Caiman > Caiman crocodilus. The sequence goes on along the minus strand of JAGPOW010001034.1, from coordinate 9,234,968 downwards.
AATCTTGAGTGCTACCTGAGACGCGGGAGGGTGGGGG
>JAGPOW010001034.1:9175794-9234831 GCA_030014935.1 Caiman crocodilus | reverse complement strand
GGGGGAAGCGTGCAGTCTCCTGGAGGGTGGTGGTGGGGGGGAAGCGTGCAGTCTTCTGGAGGAGCATAGGGAGGTGGGAGCCCCGACTACAGGTAAAAACAAACCACAAGAATGGGAATGACAATTAGTGGATAGAGGCAAGGCTTTTTGTGATCTTCTAATGAACAAACTGTATAGCTGGATGAGCTTTAGGGCCTCAAGAAGGGCACCTGATGCCCAAAAGCTCCCCAACTATACAGTTGGGCCAATAAGATACCACAAAAAGGCCTTACTTTTAAAACACTTCCTGGACCATCACAGCTACAACAATACTCCATCCTTGCTACAACAGGCAAGTGAAAGTGAGCAATGGTGAGATTTTTAAAAAGAACAAACTCTTCTCCTGTTTCCTACCACGGGGTGCGTGAACCGGTCCTCTCTTGGAGTCTTGCCATGTGATCATGCTCCCATCTGCTCCCCTTCCATAAATGGTATGGTCTCCCCAGTCTTGTATTGAGTTAGAGCTGCAATTGCTAGTTAAGAAAGCAGTGACTGACATCTCTTTACTAGCCTTTATTCTTCTTTTCGTCTCTCTACACCACATTTGACCATTTTGTTACACATGCTTGTGCTCATTTATTGCACTTTGCAAGATCTTTTACTGTACGTGTGCCTTTGAGCAGCAGGCGTTACAGTGGGTGTTGCAAACTCTGAGGCTCTGTGGCAGCCACAGGTGGTTGAACCAATGGTATTGCCCCACTTCTTCATTAGTTTCTTGAAATGTGTGACTCCAGTACAGAGGTGGTTTGTCAGCCCCTGGTGCTAAGGACTCTGCTGCTGGAATGTACTTCTTTTTTTTTTTTTTTTCACCATTGGGCATTTTCTTCAGTCTTTTTTTTTTTTTTTTTCCCATGTGTGTAGTCATGTCTCCTTGGGTGTGGCATCAGGAGGCTGGGTGCTAGTGAGGAAGCTCCTGCATGACTTTAGATGTTTGTGTGCTGCAGGATGGTTGAGCAGTGGGTGTCTTGATCTTCAGTCTGTCTTGATTGTTGTCTCCCGCTAGCCCTGAGATCAAGCAACAACTCCTGTGGTTAAGGCCTTAAGTAAACCCATAAGGCAGTGGGACTGCTCACATACTTAAATGTTAAATACTTATTTAAGGACTTTGACTGAGGCCCAGGGCCAGTGTGGCCTGGCTGATTTATGGATGAACAGCGCTTAAACCCTCTGGAAAGTTTACAGGAAACACTGATTCTGTTTCCCATGGAAAGTACAGAGAGTTCCTGTACAGATTCCCTGGTTCAACATTTTTTCCTGTGGCCTCTGGAGTTTTAAAACAGTTTAGCCTGTTTTTCTCTCTCTCTCCACTGTCCTGGCAATGTCCCTTTCCTCACCCTTGATGTGGGCCTCCTCACAGCAATCATGCATGCACATGTGGCCCAATTTCTCTGCACCTCTTCTCTCAGTGGGGAGCTTCTCTCTCTCCCTCCTCTCCTGGCCAAGGCATCTTGTGCTTGGCTTGTCCTACTTTCAGTGTGTTGCTTAGTGTGAGCTAGAAGCCTCTTTGCTTCCTGTGGAACACAAGAGGCTTCATCATCTCTTGCACTTTCCAGAGCTGGGTTGCAGTTTTAATACTGCTGGGGTACAGGCAGGATGTGCAGAGGCAGGTATATGTTGGAAATCTTTACCTGGGAGCACAGCAGTTCACAGGGTCCATGTATCATACCAGTCTGTGACAGTGTCCGGTGCACTGTGGCTGCACAAGTCCTGTAGGGATTTCTGCTGTTAGGCCCTCTGGGTACCAGCAACTGTGTTGCTGTGGAACTGTTCCAGGCCTGTATTCCCTACAACAGTCCTGGCTGAGCTGATCACACAGCTCCTGTAACGTCCTCCTTCCAACTACAATACAACTTTCTCCTCTGGAGCAGGAGAGAGCTGCTGCTGATTTGCCACTCTACCCTCTGCTGGCTCATCACTGATTTGCAACCTAATCCTGGTCATCTCTGAAAAGGAGGGGCCTTAAATCTATGGAAATCACCAACAGCTCTGCTATCCTCAAATCCCTTCAGAGCCCTGCCTTGCCTGATAGCCTCATCATCACAGATGCTTATTCTTGTAACCCTTCCTCAAGACTTGAAGTAAAACTTGAATTGTTGGGTTACTCCATCCGCTTCATGGAATAGCTGTATCTGGCCAGTGGGATCTTCATTACATCCCTAAAGATGCACCAGGTCTCAGGAACTAGGGTGGATGTTAGTTTTTCCTGCTTTGCAAGTAGTACCATGCTTTACCAGTCCTTATGATAGTCCCTGACAACAGGCCAGCAGTTGTATGGCTACAGCAAGGTTCTGTTTGTGCTACCTATAGTCATCTGACCTTCTTCATGACTTTAATTTTCCTTTTGTCTTGTTTCTGGGGTATTTGAGAAGCCAAAATGACCTAGAAAGTTCCTTCAAGAGTCCATTTGCAGATTTAAGGGCTCCACAAACCTCCCTTTTTGTTCCAAGTGCTAAGTGCACTTCTTTGCCTGCCTTTTTTCTAACAAATTTTCAGTACAATGTTTATTAAAAATAACTCATTATACTACTTACCCTATGGAGAGGGTGAACCACTGCTGTTAGCTGCTTAATGAACTACTGAAAGCAACTCTGCTTCTGTGGAGATGAGAGCAATACAAGACTGCTGGTTGGGGGCAGCCCACAGCACTACCAGGCACCAGGGGACTTCTCATCTGAGCACCCTTTCATCAGCTTTGCAAGCATATAGGGGACAGAATCTCTGCCTTGTAACACAACCAGCACCAAATTTCCCACCCATTTCGTGAATTCACTACCTAGAACTCTTATTTTCTAGAGCCGTGTTCAAAGTAATTTGTTTGTGTGTGCGACAGTTTAGTTTCAGTTTCCCAGTTCCATGTGGCACTGCAACAATTCTTCTTCTGATAGGCAGCCTCTTTTTTTCCCCCCTCAAATTCATTACATTACACTTGGCTTTAATTTCAGATCTCTACTACACATTTTTTCTTTGTGTTTTATTTTTTTGTCTTCATATACCTTGAAATGGTGTGACTTCATTTGAGGTGCCATTGAGAAGTTACATGCATTTTAATACACTCATTATTTAGGGAAAAGGATAGAAGTGCCATATAAAATGGTGTTAAGTTGTAGTTCTGTTTTTTGTGTAAGGCAGGACGTCACACACTGAAAGGGAAAATTCTGCCTAGTTTGTAGAATATACTGTGGGAACTTCTATAACAATCTTTTTTTTGCAATGGGATGTTCTCATCTCCACGGCAACTGAGGACAGGTCAAATCTTCGCTCTAAGCCTGGTCTTTAGACAAAAAAATAAATAAATAAATAATTATCTAAGCAGTGCCAATCGTTTTCTGCCTTCCTATCACTTAAATACACACCTTATTTCAGAAAATTAATTTGCTGAAAATGGAAAAGTGTATTTTATGGTTTGTTGCATGGAACAGTTTATATTCCTTGGGCCACATATTATTTCTCATTAAATCTCTCTGAAGTCCAGCTACATTCTTCTGCATGGGATATGGTATCTACACCGATCACAGGTTCTTTGGAACAGAGAACAGGTAGCTTATACAGAATTTAAAGAATGTGTTCACCAAAATTATTTGTATTGAATCCAGACAAATATCTTTATACACTGACTTGCTATGTTTTTCAGCTGGAGGCAAAAAAAAGATTAAAAAAAAATTTATATAATTTATAATACTATATATAGGGTATTATATATTCATATTATTTATAAATAGGTCTCTAGTTGGAACTAAAGGTTGTATTGCATGGTAAGTTAGATTATGGAGTTTTCTGGTGGCTCTAATTGCTCCTTCTTGTTTGCTCAAAGCCATGTTTCAAAGGGGTTTTGGCAATCAAAGGTGATTGGACAACTGTAAAAATACCATCTTCATCAGAAAGGAGGGATGACAGACAATTTGTGAACACCCATGTCAAACTCCCAAGTCCAAAATGGTAGTACTTTGAACCGAAATTTCTTCTTGTCATAGCAATGGCTAATGTGCGACAGTCGTAAAGCCTAGGTGATTCTGCTCACTTTCATCTTTTACATCTCCCGGAAGTTTGTTTTTTATCTTCCAGGGAGGAAAATGCTGCAATGATGGATTTCTGCTACTTCTGTCTCTAATACTGATGTCCTTAGGTCATGTTGAGAAACCCAGAATCTAAAACGGGATGCAGTCCATTATTTGTTTGGTTTCATATTGCATGGCATCTTATATCTTCATCAAAATCTCTTGAATCAGCTTTCTTGCTTCATATGTATGAGAGACTGCTGTACCCCTAAACTGTTGCTCTATAGGTCTTGTTAATAAACTGGCTGTGTTTTAATTCAGTTTGCTGCAAAAGGATAGATTTGTTCTTGAAACAATGAGTGAATCCTTTGCTGATCATCTCAAACATCCATTTTCCTGTTCACTCCTAGATTGGAGATACCCAAACTTGGGGGAAATCCAGTACCAAGAAGACTTTGAAGTTGGATTATTTTCCAGAGACTCCCAGCATTGATCTTCCAAGTTCTTAAGAAAACATAGTAATTAGGATCAAGTAATGCCAAGCAGTTTAGAGGCAGAAAGTGATGCAAATGAAAGCCTTGGGGCTGGATAAATACTCATCTAGGTGGATAAACTTCTCTGCAGCAAACAGACTGCTGTCTGGGAAGTCTTTAGCAGTATGGTTGTACAGTACAACACCCTGCCCCAACCCCAAGGAGCTCCCCTCTAGTAGTGCTTAAAATAGCTTTGGAATAACCATGAGCTAAAGACTTTATCATTTCTTCCCCTCCCCTTTTAAAAAAAAAAAAAAAGAAAAGAAAGCAAGCCTGAGAGAAACAATTTAAGGCAGATTGCTGCAGAGCTAGCTAGTGATAATTTCTCTAGAGTGCGTCACTGGGCAGGCAAGGGGAGCAAATCATTCTCTTTGTATAAACTCTCAAGCACCACATTTCCAACAGTACTTTCAAGATTAACATGCTTTTCAAATATTTTGTGCCTTGAATACAAAAAATATACAGTAATACAAAACTGAGTTTATAAATTTAAATACAGCTCAGGAAATCTGGAATTAAGGTTTGCATGGCAATATTGATTTGTCCACAGAGCACAGATTAAATTTCATAAACACACCAGTAATAATAAATAGTGTATATGTGCAAAAGAGCCTGTTTGTTTCCTTCTGAGCCAAATGTAAAGATTTACAACTGTAATATTATAAAGACCAAAGTGAAACTGAAAATAAAGAAGTAAAACTGATCGTTCTAGTTTCCTTGCTAAAATTGACTGAAATATGAACAAAAAATAAGAGATTTAAAATAATTTCACTTTATAGTTACAAATCCACAGATTCTCTTTAGAAATGTGAATAATTCATATCTTCTCAATGTTTCTTTCATCTAAACACCATTTAACCAGTCTTAAGCACCAAACTGCTTAAACAACATTAGCATTGATTTTGTAATTGCAAATATAAAGTATACTACTGATGTATTTTATAAATAGCTTTGCTGGTTGATACAGTATTAGATAAAGTAATTTGGCTCTCTCTGAAAACAATGCCCATCTAAGCAGCCTTGTCCATTATCAGAACCCTTCATCTGACTCTGCGTCCCAGCCACAGGATTCCACCTGTTCATCCTGCGGGAACACAACCTCAACATTGTAGATGAAATCTGGATCCTCCTTCTTCTTCCTATTCTTTTCAAACAGCTCATCCATGATGCTTTTCCTTTTGGCCAGCTCCTTGTCATCCAGCTTGTTCATGTCCTCTTCTGGGTCAATGGCTTCTTCCCTCTGAACCTGTTCTAAACTCTGGGCCAAACTCTGTCCCTTCAAGTATCCTTTCAGCAAACTGTATAACTTCTGCAGCTGCCGCAATGAGACACTTTCCAGGTAGGCTTTATGCCGAGGGTTATTTTTCAGTTGTTCTGCAGCTCTGCTGCAATCTGAAAAAAGATCCCAAAGGAGTGCTTGAGGCTGTACTACTTCAACACATACTGTTTCTTCAAAGCTCTTTCTCTGGGGGGAATGCTGCTGCTCTCAGAGTGCCACTATTCCATTTGAGATCAGGTCTCCCAAGGCTAGACAGCGCTAGGTATTCCATCTCCAAAAAGGAGTCTACAAACTCTCCTGCAATGCTGGTGAGAAGCAGCCTATCGCTACTCAGTGAAGTACCATGTCAATAACCCACCCTCCCCTTTGCTGTTTTGGGGAAGTGACCTACAGCAAGGCTGTCCAAATTCCCAGTGGTGGTAGGGGGGCTGCATGCTGTGTGGGTGCTCCTGCTGTGCTGCACTGCACAGGTTTCCTGTCTGCCCTCACCCCCACACTACCATGCTGCACTGTGGGTGCTATCCCCTTGCTGCACCATGCTGTGCTGAGCAGACCTCTGCTGCACAGCAGGTGACCCCTGCTCTGGCACCTCTGGGCTCTGCAGGATGAACCAAGGCCTCCTATCTCCCCCAGCTGTAAGCTTCTTCAGCCACTCTGGGGGTGTGTGCCACTCTGCCCAGTTCCCACGGTGGGTGCAGGCAGGCAACTCTGGCAGCAGCAACAGGAGAACAGAAGTGGTGCCTGGATTGGCAGTTTGTGACCCTTGGGTATGGCCTGAGGGCTGCCAGTGGGACAGCACTGACCCGTGGGATGCTCAAATTAAATGCACTGTACCTGAAAACTTGGAGAAGTTTCGGATTGGCATGATGCGCTTGCGAGTTTTCTCCTGGTTTTGGTCTTCATAGATGAGGATAATGGATGGGGGCTGAAAGTGGATGCCGCATTTCCTTGCTGTGCAGGTCATCTCAGCTCTTGCTTCCAGCTGATTCAAGTAAAACCTTAGAGAGCTCTGCTAAGGTGGATGTTTCAGCATGCCCTGCAAAGAAGAAAGGAAAGTGTGAATGAAACTGGCTTGGCAGCAAAGAACATAACAATGTGTGTAAGTCTCATTGTCTTCAGAGGACTTAAAGGTTTAAGTGCTTTGCTGAACTGGTGGTGGTGAGCAGGAATCCTGATTTCCCCCCCCCCCCCCCCGGGGGGGGAAGAAGGAAAAAACCCCCCAAAAACAACCCAATTTTCAGATTAAAGAAAGTAACCCAAAATCCACAGTTTTCCATGATTAAAATGAAATGGTGTTTCATTTTAATCACAAAAATATCTGGATTTTAGGTTACTTTTTTAAATCTGAAAATTGGGGATTTTTTAATTGGAGAAAACCATGATCCCTGCTGATGAGTATGACACCCTACTGCTCATTTGCAAGTTTGTCACTCCTTTACTTCTGAATCTGGACTGTTTAATTATCCTATGCATATTACAGTGTTTGTGCTACAGGCAAAAGAAGGGGTACTGGGCAATGAAATAATAGCCTAAAGATAGTTTCTATTAAAAATACATGGAAAACATCATGTAACAACAAATGACCATAATGATATTGTAACAAATCCATGACCATTTGGATCAGTTAAAGTTTGGGGCTTAAGTTTCAGCTCCTCCAGTAGCAAAATCAGAAACCCCCGCTACTGCAGCTAACAGTAAATCTCTGTCATGTTGTTAGATGGGTTCTGTCATCTCTAAATCCAATTTATATAGAGAAATGTGTCTAAAGTAGTTTCAGGCACTGCTTGTTACCAAGTCCTCCTGCCAATTTTGGGATTTTACAAAAGCTCTTTTCAATTGAACCCCTGCCACCTTTTTTTTCTTGCTTGTTGCCATATAAAGACCCATAATACAAAAGGTTTTGATCCCACAAATACTCGTGCATGTGTTCAACTGTAACTGTACGACCGGTCCCAATCAAATCAATGAGGTGTATCCTAGGTTTCAGGTGGAGCAGATGGATAAAAGTTTGTAGGAATGGCATCTAGCTTTGTAGGGTCAGAGTTCTACAATCAGCTTTGCCCAGAAATGAACTTCCTTTGTTTATGTTGAGGCTGTTTCACTGTTCCTGCTTCCTTCCTGATTTTGCAAACTGAAAAAGAGAATTAAGAAAAACCCCTTTAATCTTTCACTTGTCATACATAAAAGCTGAGATGCTTCAAATTTAATTGTTGTATCCTTATAATAGTTAAAATACAATATTATGGAAAAGATTTTAAATGTTTTTAAGTTGAGAGTCTTTTATATAGAGGCTGTTTTTGAACTCAAGGTACCTCTATGGGACTTGAGACACCTCTTATGAGACTGGAAGTGCCCCCCCGTAACTCTTGTAAATTGAGAGATGCCCCATTTCAAACCTAATCTATTACCCTGCCATGCCGTCCTTCTTGCAGAAAACCTGGGCAGTGGGTGATGGGGGATGGGCTGGGCAGGGACAAGTCTAAGTCTGCCTTTATCTGTGTAAGTATCTCCTCACACCTGGAAGACCCTTCAAAGCATCTCATAGCCCACCGGGCTTCTAAGGCAGCTAGATGAGAAACACTGCTCTGATATAGGTACACACAGGTGTGCATGCGCGTGTGCTTGTGCATAGTGTGTAGGCATGTGTGCGTGCGCACACGATACGTACGTGCTGAAGTCTCGCTCCTCACCCCGCGGCCCCACGCGCCCCGCAGGCGGCGCACGCGCACCGCCGAGCCGAGCAGCCCCGGACACAGACCCTGGCGCCACCGCCACCCTCGGTTACCATGGCAGCCGTAGCCCCCCCCCCTTGGGGGCTGCCCTGTGCGTTGCCTGACCGATAGCGAAGGACCGACGACCGCTATCCCCACTCTCGGACAGAGGCCGCTCGGGGTGGCCGGGCCTCGGTGCGCTCCGCTGCGCGGCAAACCGCTGGTCTAAAATCAGGCATTTACGGCGGGCTACCATGGGGACTTCTGCGCGAGGAGGCGGTGAGTCCGGTCGTGGGTACGGGGCGGGGGTTCTCTATTGTTTGCGTGGCCGCCCGCTCACAATGGTGCGGTCCGAGCCTGGGCCGGGGGTGGCGGGGGCGCTCTGAGAGCCGAGCCGGGCCGTCCCGCCAGCCAGCACCGGGCACAGCGCGTCTCGGGGGCCGCTCAGTAACACACACGCACATGTGATGCATACCTATATGTTATCTATTTACACATGGCAATCGGGGCTCATAGTAGAGATGGTATCTTTTATGAGACCAACAAGATTTTTGCAAAAAGAGTCTTCTTTGTAAAAATCTTGTTGGTTTCATAAAAGATATCATCTTTTCTCTGAGTCCTGATTGCCTTTTTCTCCAGAGTAATATGGCTACAACCTGGATACCTGATATGTACACACGTATGTATATAATACATGTGTATATGTATGTGCTTTTGTGTGTGCATATGTGTTTTTGTGTGTGTGCGCATGCATGCTTGTGTATAGCACAAGCATTCGTGACCCCAAGTTGACTTTGTCAGGTGCTGTGGAAGGCTGTGCAGGAAGCAGAGTACAGTATGAGACATTACAATAGAGAAGGCAAGGGAGAGGGAAGAGAAAGAAGGACTGGGGAGAGGGTCAAGCCTGGGAGAGAAAAGCAAAGGAGCAGGAAACTCATAGGAACAAAGTGGGTGACAAAAGCTAATACCAGTAATGAGATAAGCCCTAGTCCCTGTTTAAACCGGGTTAAACGCACTCCAGTCTGTGGATGATTTCTTGTTCTGCAGCTTCTCGTTCAAACTGCCTGTTTTCCCATAAAAAATTGGCAGCCTGAGAACAGCAATCCTGAGGGTAGTGATGGAGCATCCAGGGCGGTTGAAATGTTGTGCCACAGGCCTGTGTCTTTCTGCAGCTGACGTCAGATCAGTGTTCATTCTTTTTTACATGTAGAGATCGCCCTGCCTGCTCTTTGTAGAGAGCAGACAGGCATTGTAAGCAGCTAATGGTGCTTGTGACATTAGTGGAGTTGCAGGTGAATGAGGCTTGGACGTTTGCATGCCTTGTTATTCAGTCCAGTGATGATGTGGTCTTTACTGATGTGGGGACGCAGCAGGCATTTGTGTCACTTATGTGCCCAAGTGCATGCAGGGGTGTGTGATCACAGGCTGTTGCTGCTCTGTGACTGTTCCTTTGCTCAGCGTCTTTTTTGTTGCAGGTGGAGCTGGCAGATGTGATGCAGGGCCCTTGGAAATGCAGACTCTCAATCAGTGTGACCTGGCTGCTCTGCCTGGCAGAACATTGGTGTAAGCAAAGCAGCTCAAAGCATCAATATGTTTATTTAGCAAATGGAGGAACAAACGGTTTAGATCAGGGGTTGGCAAGCTATGGCCCTAGGTCTGCATCTGGTCCATGGACATGGGGCTTTGGTGGCAGGTATTCCCCCTGCATCACTTCAGAGATAAGCATTGGTTGGGTCTTGGCATCTGTCCACCGGCCTATGACCTGGGGTGGGGCATTCTGGCCGAAAGCCAGGAAAGGTTGCCTATTCCTGATCTAAGTATATGGTAGTTTGAACAGTTGGAAATGTAATTTGTATGCCCAGGATGAGAGAGGCTCTGACATAATAAAAGTGAGAAAGGCTGTCTATTTCTCTGCTTCAGACTGCTGCACTGTCTATAAAGGAATATTGTGACCAGTCAGTCTCTCCTGAAATAAAATGCTTGAGCACACAAAGAGCCAAACGTGTTGGATTAAACTGGTGCTGCTGCTTGAAGTTAGTGGAGCTAATTGTGCTTTCATCTGCAGTAAATTTCACCTATATTCTGTTAAGCCTTGTGCAACCAGGGAGATGTTTCTGCTTCTTAGTTATGTGTATAATGCTGCTTCTATATTGAGCTAAATTGGAAATAAAGAAACAGTTTCTACGGCTGCTATGGCCTCTAAAGATGCTGCCTGTTATAGGGGCAGTCTCAAAAAATTGTATTAGCTCTTCTTTTTTATGTTGGAATAACTCAAGAATGCTAAAATCATGTGAAAAGGAAGTGTACAGTCCTGTAAATATTAATTTCTGATTCCTGGTGTTGTGACTGTTTCCCACATATTTCACAGGAAAGATTTTGCACATGTGTATAGATGTTGTTGGAACAGCATTAGTTGGAATTAATCACTAGAGGTGTTTGAAATGTTCATATAATCAAAACCAGGGTATCATCTACATATATGTGGTTTCTTGCTGTATGTGTGTCCACATGAGCATGCACACACAGGCATGCTTACAAAAACGATCACAGAAATCAAGACTAGACTAGGATAAATCTGTTGGATTGCTCGAGGTCCAGAAGAGTTATACTTCATGGTGGACCATATGTTTTGCACAATTTAAAAACAAATTTAGTCTGATAATATATCGAGCATCAGTAGATGATTAGAATTAACTGGATTTATATACAAACAAGTACTGGAATTCCTAGGGGGCTTTTGCCTTTTCTTCAGCTGATTATTGTAGCGTGGTCAGCAGTTTTGACCACAGCTATCTAGTTTAGGGTTGAACATCTGGAATCTTTTACAGACATTAAGCAGCATAGGCTGTTGTTTAGTTAGACTATAATCCTGCAAGCACTTATACACATGCTTCATTTTAAGCACTTATTTGTTTGCATGTCTGAGGACTAAGCTGGAGGACCAGTGGGAGTTATAGGGCTCTGTCTGCTTGTCTAGTGACCTAATAAAGGAGTGTCTTTATAGTAAGTCCTGTCACTTAATTTTATGAATGATTCAACAGCTGTTGCCTTCAGATGCATAAGTTCAGACTTATTGGAACCTTCTTAAAGAAGCCATGGGATGGTAGTTGTGAAAATGTAGGCAATGCTGTAATCACTGTAAATGCCTATTTTCTGTGTCCTAGATGCACAGGCCACTTGTCCTGATATCACTGTGACTCGAGAAGTTCTCAAAGATGGGTTTCACAAGTGAGTTGACTGTAATCTGTTGCTCAGATAATGCATCGGTTTACTAGTGTGCCACTTTACAGGCTTCCTTGCTGTATGTTTCTGAGTGGTTCCATCTGATGTGTGTACCACTGAACCCAGGCACTGCACTGAGATTACTCATGATTAAAGTTAGCTGTGTATATGATTTTTGGCAGGATCGGGGTGTAAATATTTCAGACATTAATCAGTTATGTCAGGGTAAGACCGTGAGGCCAACATGTAAAATGTATTTCATATCTTTTGAAACAGTTTATAGTGTGTAAATGGGGAATTGAAAAATAAAGTAGTCATATTGATTGTCAGAGATGGGGAAATAGATTAAAGTATGGTTCCCTAAATGGAGAAGGGCAAACTCTCTGTATAGAGAAATTACATTTTTGCAATTCTTAGGACTTACTTTAAAAAAAGCACATTTAATCTATGTGTGTTTGAGGTGACCTATCTGTAGTCTCATAGAGTCATCTGAAATTTGTGCATTCTTTTTTTTACCTGTTTTTTTTTAAAGAGACTTACTGACAAAGGTAGAACTTGGAACAGTGGGTGAGGACATAGGATGTTGCAGTGTGGCGATTAAAGAACAGCTTCCAGCAGGACTCTATGTGGACCCCAATGAGCTAGCATCATTACAACAGCACAATCAAACTGAGGTAAAACGTGTAAAGGGTCATGTTGTTTGGCAGTGATTCATATGTGCAAAGCTGATTTCTGGATAAAGCAAAATGTCTGATTTTTTTTTTTAAAAAAAAGAAACGTTTCATGATGTGAATCTTTGAGGGAAATGGCAGCAACTGACTTGAAACATTAGAGTGAAAATAAAATTTCATCTGTCAGCAGAACCATTCCAGTGTGGCCTACATCTCCCAAAACAGAACTCTGCTTTTTGAATTAAGGCCACGGAAGAGCAAATATTATCTTTTTTTTTTTTTTTTTTGCATATGAGCAATCGTCTCAACTGCTTTTTAGTATGTGACTCTAGGCTGACTGATCTGTAATAACATCTATTCTCTTACAATCAGAGAAGCTTTTAGGTCACACAGATACCTTTTTGGCAGAAGAGGGGCTGCTTTTTCTCTAAATTCAAGATGAACATTTTCCTAGTCAATTTTTCTATCTCTGGAAGAGAGATACTCAATGCTGTGGAATGGCTGTCATATTTAATCTTTTTCTTACTTTGTGTTGGGGAAAAGACCTCTATACTATGATAGCATGTTTTCTTAGTTCAGCCTGCTCAGTGGTACTTGTGCAAATTGGTACTGGGCACTTAGATTGGAGCCATTATTTGGTGAATGAGTTTGCTTTGAACTTGACCGTTCATATATTTACACCCATTGGAAATATAATTAGGGGAGGGGATGGCGGCCTTATAGAAACTGGAAAAAAATATATACAAACAAAAGAATAAAAGTATTGTATTTTTTAACCTATCTTCCTGGTGAACATCAATCAGCTTCCTTATATACCATGGAGGGTTTCTAGAAAAGAAGCCTTAGATTCTGAACTGCATGAGGATGTCATAGCTGCATGTGTTTTGCATGGCTGAGCAGCCTGGCAAATCCTGTCCAAGTGAAGAGGGAGCAAGGGTAGTTGAGAAGGCACTGCATTTCTGCTGAGTGTTTTGCCTTCACACTGTAGAAACATCAGCAAAGGCACCAAGGCAGCAAAGGATCAGCTTAGGTAAGGATTTGTATGTCAGACAATAGATCCAAGCTGCTTAGCCTTTATTTCATCACTGCTTTCTTTGCACCTTTCTGCTATCTGCAGTCTACTGAAGAAAGGCTGATTTAGTCTTCTCAGGAACTGATGTCGCCATGGTGTCAGGGCAGTCTCCTTGGTTGTCCCACTCAGCCTGTTCCTAGGGGTGCAGGGTGCTCTGGGAGATCTGCCGGAATTGTTGGTCCTTGGGTGGTTTTGAAGAAATGTAACTCCTTTATAATTGGTTGGACTCATATTGCATGTGAGAAGCCAGCAGTTTCTGGGAAACTGCACACGAAAGTTCTGAAAGCAAAACTCGTGTTACGTGTGTGTTAGGCCACAGTGGGGTGAAAACTGCAGGGGTGGTAGCTCTTGCTGAGGTCACAAGGGCTGCCAAGTTTCAAAGAGATAGGGTTATGGGGGGGAAACTGCACCTCAAACTGCAGACAAGCAAAACTTGTGACATGGGTGACACTGTGTGAGTTAAGGTGCAGCAGAGTGAAAGCTGAAGGCCTGCTAGGCTGAAGCCAGAAAGCCTGGCAGCTATCGAGGAGATAGGTACAGGTGTTCTGAGGCCCTGCACCTCTAGCTGCTAATAGGCAAAACTTGTGACATGGGTGCTTGTGCAACTGTGTCTGTCTTGGGATGTAGAGTGGGGGGACCGAGACACGGACACATGACTACTGCAGGCCTGGCTGCTAAGCTACTGTGTTACCAATCAATCATGATTCACTTAGGTATCAGCTCAATACACAGTAGCTAACTACTAGTAGCTACTAGATAACAAGCTAATGAGCAAGGCTTAATACCTACAAAACCACAGAGTAAGGAGAGGAAATAATACAGACAATCAACTGTCCCAAGACGAAGACAGTCAGTTGCACAAGCACCCATGTCACAAGTTTTGTCTGTCAGCAGCTAGGGATGTGGGGCCCCAGAACCCCCCTGAACCTGTCTCCTTAACAGCTATCAGGCTTTCTGGCCTCAGCAGGGGCTAGCAGGCCTGCAGCTTTCATTCTGCTGCGCCTTAATACACACAGTGTCACCCATGTTATGAGTTTTGTCTGTCAGCAGCTTGAGGTGTAGTTTCCCCCAAGCCCCTGCACCTATCTCACTGAAACGTGGCAGGCTTTGTGGCCTCACCAGGGGCCACCACCCCTGCAGTTTTCACCCTGTTGTGGCTTAACACATACATGTGACATGAGTTTTGCTTTCAAGAATTTGAGGTGCAGTTTCCCTCAAACCCCTGTGTAGGCTTCATGCTTTCCACAGAGGCTACCATCCATGCACATTTCATCTAAATTGGACAAAACCCAACAAAGTTAGATATTTCATTGATTCCCCATCATACCCTGTGGGCAGATCTCTGAACTGGCTCTGAAGCTTTGGAGCTGATTCGGCCAAATTGAAGCGAGAAACCTATTTGGACCTCTGAATCGAATCACTGGCATCCAAATCGGCTAAATCTGAACCCGAATCGAACAGTTCCCTATTCTCACATGCCGACTGCTGAGTTCTTCATCCAGGATCATGTGGAAAACAAGGAATTTAAGCACATGGATGAGATGAAATGTATAGGGTATTTGAAATCCTTTGAGATGGAAGTCCCTTTGTGGAGGGTGGAATATTGTGTTCTAGAATCAGAAAGGTAGGGCGGCAAAGGACCTTGGGAAGTTATCTAATCTAGCTGCTTGTGCCATAATCATCCCTTTCTAAACTGTCTCAGCTGAGGATGGATGGATTGGGGTTTGTGAGACACCTTTGCTGTTCTTGGCTTTGCTATAATTGCCCTATACAATCTCTGACAAGTCACTTGATCTGTGTGCCTCATCTTAATGATTATTCCCTTCCTCCCACCATGCATGTCTTGTCCATTTTGATAGTAAGGTGCTTGGGGAGAGGACTGTGTTCCTCCTAAATGAACATACAGTCCCAGTGAGGTCTCAGCCTCTGTTGGAACCTCTGTAATATGAAAGGTAGTGAATGTAAAACATCAGCCCAAATTTGTCTTGCTTGTAGTTCCACTGAAATCCATAGACACCACAGGGATGTAACCATTGTATGTAGAGGCAGCAAGATTGAATTAGACCCATTTCTTTGTCACCTCGAGCAATAAGAATTTCTAGTGAGGTAATTGCCCTCTTTCTCTGCCAGAACATTCTAGTGGCTCCACTCAGCAGGTAGATTGTCCCATGCATGTTCATTCTCTGTTCTGCTACCTGAGTGTCTTGCATAACATTCATTTACCTGATTGTGATTGTGCCTTACTGCCCTAATCCTTCACTTGCAGGCCCTTATAGTTCCAGATGCTGTTGATGTGGAAGCTCCAGAATACTTGGCCACAGACCTTGTTGTTTTCATTTACATGAAACTGGACCCTCGGTGTACTCACTGCTTTCAAGCCACGTTGCCTGTGCACTGTCGTTACCACCGGCCAACAGAGAATGTTGGGAGAGTGCCTGTTGCACTGAAGAATCCTGAAATACTGATCCGCTGTCCTGAAAGTGAGAAATTCTCCTAACTTCTCTTTCAATGGGAATGGGCAATGCAGTCTGAAATTCAGACATATCATGTCTTTTGGGACAGATCAGTGGTGGAGATAAATTTAAATAGTTATTTTAAAAAGGAGAAAATAGCAACAGGAAAATGGGGGAAAAAAAAGTTTTACACGCTTTTGAATTAATGTCACCTGAGCCCATTAACATTTGGCTGTTAAACTGTCTGAAATTGTAGCATGACCATTTCAACCTCCGGGTGATCACCTTCCATCCTCAGGAGAGCTAGGTCTCTCAATATCATTCTCTTAGCAAGGATTATTGGTAGGCAGCTTGCTTCTTCAAAAACCTGTATAAATCCTGATGGTCAGCTGTTCACTCCCCCTGTTTCCACAGCTCCTTGGGCTACTTGTACACGTGCTGGGGGTTTAGTTTTTAGTTCTCTCTAAATTAAAATGGTAGGCTTTTAACTGGTGGTTTTTTAATTGTGTCAATTGAAAACCCACTGTTTCAATTTAGGGACTTTCATCACAGTGATAGAAGTAATTGCTCCATCAGCTCACCCCCCTCTTTCCCCTTCCTCTTCCCCTGCCATGGAGCAAGCAGGCTCCCCTGACGGACAGGGGTGGGGGAAAAAAAGCAGTGAGGGGCCTGATCTTTGTTTTTTCTTCTGGAGTCTGCCTGCCACTCCCATGGCTGGTGGTGAGCTCTGAGCTGTGGGGGGCCCTGCTACATCTCTCCATGGTGGCGGTGCCCCCCGGGACAAACTGGGTGGGATGCCAGCTCATGGGTGGTGCCCAAGGGATGCCAGCACTGTGGAGCTCAGGAGCTGTGTCCTGCTGGCGACTCACTCCCCGGCCATGGGAGATGCAGGCAGGCTCCAGGAGAAACAAAAAGGAAAGATCAGGCCCTGTGTGATCCTGCCCACATGAGCTGCTACTGTGACAGCACCCCAGGGGCTGTCCAGGAGGGGTGATGATTGTGTGGGTGCAGCCCCAGCTTGTAAGCAGCACCTGCCGGATTCATCGGTGCATGGGGTGCTGGCAGCTTGGACCCTGTGCACTGTTCTCTGCTGCCTTCCTGCCACCTGGGACCACCTGGAAACAGGCTGGCTGTCTTGGGAAGGCAGCAGAAAGGCAGCTGGGTGTGCTGGCAGTTGAAGAAGGCAGTGGGGACATTGCACAGGGTACTGAAATCCCACCTAATCTGAGCTTGCCCAAGCACCATGCACTTCCAGCGCCCTGTGTACCGCCTCTGTCGCCTTCTCTGGATAGGGCCCTTGTACACATGAGGAATGTAGCTGTAATTTGTTATGTAGCAAACAAAAATATGTGGGATGTGTTTTAGTTTGCTACATAAAAAAGTAATTTAAATTGAAATATGCTGCTGAAGGTGTACACTGTTATGGAATTTCATCATAAAGTGCTGCTGAATGTGTATGCTGTTATGCAATTAAATAGTTAAAAAGGGCAATTAAACCACTAAAAGGGGCAATTTCCTTACATTACAAGGGCATTTTATTATATGTACAAGGGCCCTTGCTTTGCAACTGATGCAGGGCCTGGCAAAATGTACACAAATAAAGGGAAACTGAATTACCATATATACTTACATATACATATACATTCCCCTCAAGAATTAACCTTCCAAGGTTGAGTTGTGTCTTAAGTGGGGATGTGGATTTTTTCTTTCCTGAATAGAAACATGGTGATGCTATAAAATGGCTGATGCCTTTTTTTCTTTTTCCTTTCTCCAGCAGCTGCATGGAGAGGGAGGGATGGAGTCCAGCAGGGGCAAATTGAGAGAGGGTGCAGTGGTTGGTTGCATTTTGATCCTTACTCCACCCAAAGCTTGATTCCTGCTCCACCTGATTCCTAACTGCTTTTCACTTAACAGTATAAATGTTAATGATCTTCTTGCTTTTTTTTTAAGGCTAGCTTGATTCCACTAATCAAGCTAGCTGTTATTCAGTGATTTTGCTGTCTTTTACCTGCTTGTAGTCTCTCTTCTATTTCACAGCCCTGCATTCTGTTTTTGGCTCTATTCAAAATCCTATATCCATCCATGGAGTTTGGACTTCAGCAACAGCTACAGTTTCAGCTGAGAAGCTAAGCAACACTGACATTTTAGCTGTGAAAGGGTTAAAACTAGTCTTTGCCTGAGTAGAAAAGGGAGGGTGGGTGAGATGAAGAAGAGGCTCTGTCCCTGCGCTATATGGCCATAACTCTGGAAAAATATTTTTCTCTTAATTCATCCTTACCACAAAAACAAGGTGTAAGTTTTATTTGGGGGCATATGGTATATATTAAAATAAGGTAACACATGCTTATGTTCCTCCTTTCCAATATGCTGAGCCTTAGGATTCACAAGGGGGACCTAGACTCATTTGAATCTGCAGGTTTCCCAGTACAGTTTGGACAGTGACCTTCACGTAATATTCTTTCCCTTGGCTTTTAGTGAATAAGGTTTACCATGCTGTTGTGATAGATGAAAGTCCCATGGGAATGGAACTTGCGAAGCATGTTGCTCCTCCTCAGTCAGATTTTTGATGTTGCATATTTCTGCTTTTCCTAGGTTTCCCACCAGTGAAGTGTTGGAAGCATTCTCATGTAGAAGCACCCTGTTCAGTGAGAACTGAGTCCACTTGTCATTGGAACAATGTGAAGTATAAGCCTGTGAGTTCATATGTATTATATTATGTAGTTCCTTGGTTCATAGATTCATAGATTGTAAGGCTGGAAGGGCCCTTGGAAAATCATAGGGTCCAGTTCCCCGCACCAAGCAGGAAAGATATCTGTTCTGCCTTCATTTCACCTGGTAACATGTGTTCTTAATAGTGTCTAGTATATTTTGGACTCCTGGCAACAGTGGAGTTGGGATGAGGGTTGAAATTGACTTATGCCCAACTTGCTGTAATGCTTGGAGACTTCCCTTTACTCTTCCTTGGTGATTGTTGCCACAATGTATACATACATATGTTGTCATATGTATATGTTGTATACATATTTCAGTGACTTTGTGTTGAATCCTTTGTTGGAATCTGCCATTGTTGCTGATGCTTTAGTGGTTCTTTACTTGGAGCTAAAGATGCAACAATTGTTGGTGTGCATGAAGATTTTATTAATAGTTTGAGGAATGAGTAGAAGATAGTGAATATACTTGGGTTGATGCCTTGTCTGAACAACTGCAGGGAAAATGACCTCTGAGAAAAGTCGTACATGCCTATGTGGATATCTCCCTATAAACTGTATCTCTGAGGATAATGTATTTCTCTTTATTACACCTTTATCAAGGTCTAGATATGAGCCCTAGCCACCTGGGACTTTGAGACCCACCAGGGCTGGAGTACTGTAAAAAATGTGAACTTAGACAAATCCTGATCAGTAATTTAAAACACAGCTGTTCAGCCCTCAGCCTGCAGGGCAGATCTGGCCCATGGCACCATGTTATTTGGTGTGCGAGGTTCCCCACCAGTACAAATTTGGCAGTGGGGGAGCTATGGCACTGCTCCCTTGTTGCTGAGTTTTCAGACCCACAGGGAGCCCCAGACCCTGCATATTGAATCAGCTGCCTGATCCCAGTGTGTAGGACTGTTGTTGGGCCCCAAGGCCCGATCCCAGTGCGGGGGCTAGGAGGGGGAGGCACCAGGCCCATGGGGTCCAATCCTGGCAGATGGCAGCTGAAGGGGCAGTGCCAGGGCCCCATCCTGGCATGTGGGAGGGGAGGGAAGGGTGCCAAGGCTTCTGGGGCCTAATCCCAGTGGAAGAGGGTGGTGCCAGGCCCTCTTGGGCTCAATCCTAGTTTTCCAGGCTGGAAGTGGGCAGTGCTGTGTCCCCCAGGGTCCCATCCAAGTAGGAAGGGGTGTTGCCAGGCCCTCTGGGGTCCAGTCTCAGAGGGGCAGTGTCTGTGGGGCTGCATCTGTCATGCATACCAGCTATGGCCCATTCATCTGGCCTGTGGGCCAAAAGGTTGAGACTACTGATTTAAACATTTGTTGTATTCAGAAAATTTGGCTGTGATCGGTAAAGAATTTTAAGAAGGTAAAGAGTTTGCATCTTTTTATGGCTTGTACTTCATTTGGGAAAGAGGTCTCTCCCTTTTTAACAGGGAAATAATTGGAATGTTAAACTTTGCTCTTTGGTTTTGTTGGAAGACTTCTTGGCATGTCTTAAATGATTACTGTTCTTGGTAAAAGGTCTTTCAGGCTCTCCTGCATCATAACAAGTGAAAAAAGAACACACCTTCCTTTTTTTCCCCTTTACTGTTCTCTGATAGCTGAGCTTTCATTCCATTAGCTTATTCCTTTAGGCTCTAAACAGACATTGTCCTTGGAATGGGATCAGCTGTGCTGAGATGCATCCTGACACAACTGGCTTGCTTTATTGGGTGACACAGATGTTGCCCATTGTCTTAAGATGGGATGTGGCAACATGATGTGTGTGTCTAGGGAATCCTTTGCTGGGGAATTCTTCGGGTGCACCTCTGCAACTAGGGAAGCAGCCTTCTTAGGTTTGCTTTCTGGATTTCAATACCAGGGGAGGGGCAAAATCTTTGAAATGACTAGTGACAGAACCTGAGCAAGCAGAGCTGTTAAATGAAGCAGAGGTTGTTCAGAAGCATGGAATGAACAAGTATGATGCTTGTTTAAATAACACCCAATGAAAATATGAAGCAGTTAAAATGTAATGATTATATAGGTTTAACACCTACCTGTCTCTTTGTAGGTAAATAAGGAACTGATTCTGCAGGTTCCAGTGGGTCTCAAGCAACACAGTTCCTTAGTATGTGCAGTGACACTTCTTACCACAGTCTTGTGTTCGAGTCTGGTTCTTGCAGCCGTATGCAAACATGGTCACTTCTTCCTGGTGAACTGCTTATAGTGAAACCAAACATGGCCTTATTATATGAAGCCATATAGATTGAGAGTGAGTATTGGTTTCCTATTAAAGTCTCTATATGTGGAGTGTAATTTACTGTTGTTTGTTTGTGTTATGGTTGTGCCTAAAGTCCGTTCTGAAATCATGGCTCTTTTGATCTAGGCCCTTAGACCAAGAAAGGAGTTCTACATGGGTGAAACACAATTGACCCGTTTGATAGAACATTGAATGCTATTAGTTGCATTTAGGTGACTTGAAATTGGCATTAAAAATTTGGAAGAGATGTCAAGATATTTACGGTGTGAATTAGAAGACGGCTGAATAACTCTCAAAGCTAGTGAAACAGTACTGACTTGGAAACAAATGTTTGGAAGACTGGAGGGAAGTCATTAGAACTGTTGAGAAATACCAGGAAACAGAGAGAGGAAATTGCTTCAGTGGTGGAAAAACCGAATGGCTCCAGGTTAATAGAAATGTCTGCTTTGTGCTTTATTTGACAGTAGGGGGCATTGTGAGCATACAATATGATTATGGGGAAGCCTTCTATTTCCTGTATGGCAAAAGGTTATTAAATCTAGGTAGTTCTTTTTATAAAATTACACATGCAATAAAGAGAGAAAGCCCCTGCTTTCAGATTCTGTTTGTCATACTTCTTTGACCAACACAGTCATCTCATTAGCTGAATCAGCCTTTCATTAGCTTCCACAGCTACAGCCTTGGGATCTCCTGGACATCATTCTTCATCTTCTCCTGAAACTCAAAGAGCTCATCTTGTGACTTCTCCTACTGCAGGTTGACAAGTGCTCCAACCCTGGTTTCTTGTTCTCCCTCAATTCAGTGCTGGATGATGATGGCTGTCTCTACTTCATGCACTACCTCAGTTCACAACTCCTTTTGCATCTGTTTGGGGAAAGGGAGAAGTTAAAGAAAACAGTTGCAGATAGACTTTGTTACCTGTTTACAGGTTTCCCTCACCAACTGAGGGGGTTAGGTTCCTGAAAGTTTCCCTGGATGGCAAAACTGGTTGGTAAGACAAAAGGGTTATGGGAAAAATAGGGTATGGGACTTGAATATGAATAGTAAAGGAATATACAATGTATAAAAATCATTGTTTATATTCGCCAGACTCTCTACATGTACTAGATGATTCAACAACTTCTTTTGTTTCCAAGGACATCACTTTTCTTGCTCTCTTCACAAATTGCTTGCCTTCACCACTCACTTGCTTAGAGGCCATGATTAAGGGCAAAATGCAAAAATCTCAGAGATTGGAAGAAAAATGCAGAATACCTGCAACTGGATGGTTAATAGTGTGAAGCACAATGCGAGACTGTGTGTGAGTGAGGAGATGAGAGTACCACAAGTGGCTAGCAAGAGCATGTGTTGTTTGAAATGGCAGGTGGCAGGCTGATGCATGGGCATGGAAAACTGTGGTTACTCAAAACTGTATACCATGGTAGCCAAAATGGTATATAGAATATTAAGTGTGGATTGCTCAAAACTGTGGTTAGCAAAACTGTGGCCGGCGAGGGAAACCAATAATCATATCTGAGCAGCTGGACTGGGATGAAATCAGCTCTGAGCTATTGTTTAATTTGTCCTTGGTGGTTTATTTTTTTAATTTCCATATTTGACTGCATTTTTGCGCTATTTTCTATCCACACGTAGTTTATATTGCCGACTGATCCTTGGACTTGTGCCATCATGAAATACTGCCCAGCTTTGGCAGATGGTGCTCTTTTAAATGTTTCTTCCTTTTGTGTTTTCAAGATCACATTAATGTCTGAGAAATCTCAGTCTGAACCATTTTAAATGGGTCAGTCTGCCTGAGAGCACCTTGCAATGAAAACAAATGGGTCAGTTTCTGGAGGAACGGAAAAAAAATACCTTGAGTGGTAAAACATAAGGAGCGTATAGTTGAGACATTTAAGTAATGACAGTGTACGAAGACTGTAGAATGGAGTCCGTGATTAAAAAATGAACTAGGAGGGACTGCCTTTTTTGCTTTCAGTGAGTTGCACAGGTGAAAGTCATTATTGTCCTTAAGCTGATGGTTTGTATGAAACAAATAACTAGTATTTAAGCATACTTACAGCAATAGGCAGATCTAGGACTTTGAAAAAGGTGGTACAGGTGGTGTGGTTCAGCATCACTTTGAACATAACAGGTATTTTTTCCAGTTAAAGAGAAACTAAAAGATTTACTAATGTGCTGCAGACCCAGTGCTATATTAAAGCTAGATTAAAGCAAAAACAAATATAACATTTTTAGAATATATACTAATGTGCAAGCTTATATATTAAGTTTAAAAAACAAGATGAGTTAAGCCAAAATGGTCCAAAAATTCTGTTTTAGTAGTCTTGTAGTCATTATAATTAATTGTACATCTTATTTAGATTTGTTAAACAAAACGTAGCCTTGAGCATCTTGATAGTTTAGCCAACACTTCATTGTCAGTAATTTCCACACCTGAGTTAATGTTCACCTAAGCTATATTTCTATGTCTGACTTAAGGGTTTTAGCTAGAACTAAAAATGTTCTGCAGACGTATGAAATAGAAGAGAAAGATTACCATGAACAATTAAAAGACAGCAAAATTGCAGAAGGAAGGATAACTTGATTAATGGAAATCAAGACCATTTAAAAGGAAAGAGGGTCACTAATGCTTGTGGAATGAAGACAGATTAGTAGGAATCAGGTACATTGTAGTGAGCCATGAAGTCATTTGATTCCCTCAGTACTGCCTGAACAGAAATTCTGCTGTCTCTCCTATGCAGTTTGTCTTAAAGTTTGAAAGGAGAAGAAATCAAAGGGGAGTGCAACTGCACCACTGCACTCACTCCTCATGCCGCCTGGATCCTCCCCTGAGTGCAGTTTAGTTAGATCCTGGTTTATTGGTGCATATGTAGCATGCAGCTGGATATACTTCTTAGCTTTTCTAATGGTTATGGTAATTATTTCAATGTTTAGTCAGAGAGAAATGGAGCACTTCTGTTTTTCTTAGCAAAAAGGCTTTTTTATTTCTGAATTTCTCTCAGAGATGGGAATTTAATTATGGAATTAACAACATGGTATTAGTATCAGGGTTAATCTTTAGAAGGTTTAAGCAAGTTTAGTAGCCAGGGGACAATTTTGGATTCCAAGAGTGCATCCAGCCCAGTGTGCATATGCCTCTTGCAGTGTCCCAAATCAATTTGAGATGCTGCAAGAGGCACGCTGGGACCAAAAAACCATTTCCTGTACTGCATATTTGCAGTGCAGGGTCAGAATTTGATACTTGGAGATCCAGGTATCAAAAAATACCCTGGGGGGAAAAAAGTGGGGCAGGCAACTGAAAGCTTGGCTCTTCCACAGAGACACTCTGATAGCCAGCCAGACCCCCTGTTTGGGGCAGGGCAAACAGTGGTGCAGGCTGCTGTGACTTGGACTGGGGCTATGTTCCAGGTAAGTAGGGGGTGTGGGGGCCTAAAGGAGCAGGGGGGACTATTGAGGGTGTGAGGACCATTGGGGGGCAGCTCGGGAGGGGTGGGTCTCCCGCCTGCCCCCTGCAGGGCTCACATGTCCCCTGCCCAACCCCAACCCCCCTGCAGCTTACTGACAGCAGCAGTGGTGATTGGGTGCATTGGAAGCCTTGTGGCACAGCCTCCCCACATGGTGTGGGGCAGTAGGGGACAGTACTGCTTGTCCCAGGCTGCCTGGCACCCACACTGCCTCTGCCATATCACGTGAGCATGGCTCGGCTCGGTGCTGTGCGCTTTTGGGCAGTTTGGGACTGCTCGGGCTGTCAACTGGGGCCCCATGCCACTCATGGGGACTGCCTGTCGCACTGGACCAGGTCCTATGGGCACGGGCCCCATTTGCCATTGAGCTGGGTCACTTCCATGCTGGCTGCAGATCCAGAAGGAGCTGGGCAGGGTTATTTTGCCCCAAGTGCCACAACTTACCCCACACCAAAGTGCTTGTTTGGACACGTGCACCGAGGCAAAAATCCCTGGCTCAAATTTGTGCCAGTCCTATTTGAGCTGGTGTAAGCATGCATGTCTGCATGTGTGGATGCACCCCAAATGTCTGAACTCTTAAATATTCCCTTAGTAAAGCAGTCCGTGGCACTTTAAAAGCAGCAGGCCAAAACTCATTTCGAGTCAGAGGCAGGCCAGCACTTCCAACCCAGATGCCCCTGCCACCATTTCTCCCTAATGTTCCCTCCCCCACCTGTCCACAGCATGGGCTAAGCCTCCTTGGGTGCTGGAGTGCTACAGAATACTACCTCTATGACTCAATAAAATGACTCTGGGTTGGATCCAACTCGGGCCATAGGTTGTTGACCTGTGCATTCATAAAAAAGGCTTTCCTTAAGTTAAATGGAGTTCTTGTTTTTGTGCATGTCTAATGTGCCAGTGTTTCCCATTATGACTGATACCTGGAGAATTCTGGTGACTGCCATATCATAAAATCATAGAAAATGAAGGTTGGAAGGGATGATAGGAGGTCATCTAGTCCAACCCCCTGCTCAAAGCAGGACCATCCCCAGCCAAGAATTTGTCTAGCCAAGTGTTAAAAACCTAAGGATGGACATTCCACAACCTTTTTGGGTAGTCTGTTCCAGTGCTTTATTACCGTGCTAGTGACAGAGTTTTTCCTAATATCTAACCTAAACTTACCTTGCTGCAACTTGAGACCATTGTTCCTTGTTCTGCCATCTGCTGTCACTGAGAACAATACAGCTCCATCCTCTTTGGAAGCACTTTCAGGTAGTTGAAGGCTGCTATTAGATCCCCTCTCAGTCTTCTCTACTCCAGATTAAATAAAACCAGTTCCCTCAGCCTTTCCTCATAAATCATGTGTTCCAGCCCTCTAGCCATTTTTGTTGTTTCCTGCTGGACTAATTTGTGCACATCCTTTTTGTAAGGGAGAGGAGACAAAGTTGAACACAGTTCAGATGTGGCCTCACCAGTGTTGATTAGAGGGGAATAATCACTTCCCTTGATCTGCTGGCAACTTGTGGAGGAGTAATAGGGCAGCTGCTTTGGAATTTGGGAAACGGGAAGAAGGAATAGTGGTGTTGAGTAGCGTTGTGCTCTCTGCTGTTCAAAACTGACCTGGAAGTCAGCTAAACATAAAGCAGACTTAGTGCTTCTAGACCTGTGGAGTTAAAATCTCAGGAGTTAGGCTACTGTCATGGTTTATGGGCCTACAAATCATAGGTGGGCTGGGAGGTCATATTCAGGTTCTGGCCAAGTCGTGATTGACCAGTAGGTTGCTGACTAAATGGTTGTTGCTGCTTCTGTTGCCACATGAAGGCAGTAGGAAGATGTGGTGATTTACCCCATGAGTAGTGGAGGATGGCAACAGATACACTGCTGCCATTTTCAGTGTCTGAGCCTCCACTCTCCCCCAAGACCCTTTAGTTGCTTTAGACAGGAATGGAAAACTAAGCTGTGAGCTGCCCAGCAGTTGTCTACACACTTGAGGCACCACAAGACCCTAACAGGCAATGCAAGGGTTAAGCCTTCAGCAATGCTGACAGAGGAACTGGCGCCTTCCAATACCTTAAGGGCGAGAAGCAGGATGAGTGAAGTGTATCTGCAGGAATTTGAAATGTGACCACCTGGTGCTCCAGACATCCTTTCATAACTGTCACAAACCCAGAATAAACGATCTCACTCATGTCTTGTATTTCAGAGAGACGCCTGGATTCCCAGGAGACAGTGCGTAAATGTTTTGAATCGACAAAGTAAGTATTGAGGCAACCTATCCAGTTTTAAAGGAAATTCAGGAAGGCAGAAATCATTTGTTTTAGACACAAGTTTAGATGAGGAGAGCTCTCCCTTCATCTCTACCTCTCTCTGTCAGCTCTCTACAGGTCTCTGACAGGGCTTCTCAACTGTTTTTGGCTCATTGCACCCCTTGGAAAATGCCAGCTTAGAAAACAAGTGCAAACTGACTGCAAAAGAAGCTGAGCAGTTCTTCTCTTGCAAAGAACTCAAAGCCCACAATGGGTGACAGTGGTTTTATCCCCAGCTAGGAGGGAGCCATGGTGTTATCTGATGAATCAGTTTCCACACCTAGCAATGCTAACGTTATGTGGCACCCTTGATGGGAGAGAATCGCTGGTTGTCCCTGGGTGGGAAACACTGGACCCCAAATTGCCAGCTCCTGGTAGGGTGCTGTGCAATTGCCAGCTGGCTGCTTCCTCTGGCTCGTCAGTCACTTCAGGTGCTTGATTTGCACCCCTGCAACTTATGTGCCCTCGCCTGATGCTCGGAGCCTGCTATGGGGGGACAATAGTAATGAGTTTGCCCTTTGGTGGCCTGTGTGAATCCCTGCCTGTCTTCTTCTCTCTGCCCCGAAGCCAGGGAGAGAAGTCCTGCTCCTTCCCACCCCCGGCAGGGAATCCCGGGCTTCCGTGTACCAGAAACCCCGGCCGGGTTAGGCTCTGACACTTATTCTCGCTCCTACGGGAAAATTGCCGGTTTTGGGTGTCGATAAGGCCCACGATCCTCTGGCCATGGCTTAGCCTTCAGAAGGGCGGCGGGCGGGCCCAGGCGTGCAAATGCCCGGGCAGGGGGGCCCGGCGCAGCACGGGCCGCGTGACGTCACGGGGTAGGTCGCCCGTCGCTTGGGGCCGCGGTCACTTGACAGAAGCTGCCGGCTCCGCTCCCCACCGGGCCTCGCGCCCCCTGCTTCTCCCCCACCCCCGAGCGGTGCACACTGGGAATTGTAAGTTTCTCGCGCCCCACTGCACGTCGGGAACAGTAGTTCTTCCCATCCCGCGGATGACGCACGGCCGGCCCCGCCCCTTCCCCTCCCGGGCTGTGGCCACGCGCGGCGGTTCCGCTTCCCCCTCCGGCCGCCGCCGCCGCCGCCTCGGTGGGTCCCGCTGCCGCCATTGTACCAGGCTCCGGCCCGGCCCCGCCCCAGCTCCCCTTCGGCGGCCTCCCGGAGGCGGGAGCAGCGGGAGCCCCGGGCGCTGCCGGTGAGTTGACGGGGGACTCCCACCTGCCTGCGCCCCTGTCCGGGAGGAGGGGAGAAGTCACGTGTGCGACCAACGGCCCGCCGGGGGGCGGGGCGCTCCCGTACCGGGACAAAGCGGGGGCGCCGGGGGGCTGTGGAGCGAAGCCCGCCGGGGTGCCCGCGTGTGCGCGGCTGTAGCAGGTGCGGGCGGGACACGCGTGGAACGGCTCCCTAGAGCTGGGGCCGCTACCGGGCCGCCGCCGCCCTCTCCCTGCTCCGCTTCCTTTCGGCTGTGGGGCGCTGGCCGGGTCTGTGTGTCCGTGTCCTGCCCCACTGCCCGGCCTAGCGCTGCGTGGAGCTCGGGGTTGCTCTTACTGTCTGGCCGCCAGGGCAGGGCAGGGCAGGGCAGGGAGGAGTTTGTGGCGGAGGAGAAAGTCTGTGCTGAACGGCTACCTCTGGGGGCTCCCCGGCTTCCCGCGTGGGGCGGGGGTGCTCGCTTAAGGCCGAGCTGCTGGAGTTATTTCACTCGTGGAGCAGAGAATTGAGCTTGGCCTCCGATCTAAGTGATGTGATAGAGCAGGTGCTAGCCCTGGGGCAGAGCTGCCTGCTGAGCAGGAGCCTGGGTGGTGGGGCTGTGCCCTGCTGTTGCTATGGGGCGGCCAGTGCTTCACCTGCACTGGGTCATTTTGGCACTGCAAGACAACAGTGCTGACCCCTTCCCTAGGGCTAAAAGGGCTGTTATTCCTCTGTCGCAGCCTAGCATGACTGATTGAGGACGGCAGTGTAGAAACCCCAGAGCTACTCTTCTTGAGTTGTGCATATATTAAGTCTTTAAAGGTTAATTAAAGAGCTCTCCCTCCTGTTTTAGAGCAGGGGTGTCAAACTCCCCTGTGCTCTGGGCTGGATCCAGGCTGTGGGGCTCCTTGCAGGCCGGATCCAGCCTGGGGTGCACAGTGCCAGTAGCTCTGGCTCCGACCTGGGCCCCATGGCAGCAGCAGCTCTAGCTCCTGACACATGCCCCATTCTAGAGCTGGGGTTGCTTCCCCCACTGATGCTGCTCCATGCCCCCTGCAAAGGTGGCAGCTCCAGCTCTGATCTGGGGCATGCAGCAGTGCTGAACAGCAAAGTGGTTGGAGGAGTAAGGAGGCTGTATCTGCCCTAGTCCAGCCTCCTGCTGCTTCATCACCAAGGGCAAGTGCCCCAGGTTCTGCAGCGGGCCATTCCCCCTAGCCACATTCCCATTTTCTGGTGGCATGGGTCATGCTTGGCAGACCTATTTTTAGAGGAAGGAAAAGTATATTGTACTTGAGTATTTCATTTTTTTTGGATGCACTTGTGAAACAGCTGGTTATGTTCTCTGTGACTTCTTAACTCTGAGGTAGGCTACATGTAGACTTGCTTGTTAAGAAGCTTGATTGGTTTAATGAATAATATCCGGAGTGTGCAAGTGTCAGCCAATACATCTTGGGTGCTAAGGTCAGAAGTCTTGGTATTATAACTGCTTGCTGTTCTGTGCAGTGCTAACCCACAGTGATTAGAAGGTGATTGGCTGGAAGGAAACTGCACACTTGCAGTTATCTTGCAAATGCCCTTCTGAGGAGTTTTTTCCTCTGGAACAGGTGGTATTGTCTCTGTAGGAAATGGGAGAGTGAATTACATAGACTAGTGCTTTGACCATGTATGGCAATATTAAGCTTTATGGCACTTGCTGAATACTTAGCTTAAAAAAAAAAAAAGGAAGAAAGTAGACTTTTGCTCTGTTTAAAATGTCAGCCCTTAAATAATATGCTTTTTGTTTAAACACATTTAAAATACTTCTTTGTAAATACTGAAGATGACAGGTATGGTCCTAGCTACTGCCAGTCATTTATTTAGGGGTATGAGAGGTTGCACAGGTCTGACTTAGAGATATTTTTGGTTTGGTCTGGCCTCATTCCCTTCTCATTTTCTTTCATCTCTGCCTTCACCGTCACCTTTTGGGTAGAAAGTTCACTGTAGGGCCATGTCAAATGAAGAACCTGGTCCAGTAGTTACTTGTGTAAAGATGCCAGCTGTTGGGGTCTTGGGCTGGGACCCAAGCAGCACCTTATAAATAGTCTTGTCTGATTGAAATGGATAGGTAGGAGAAAAAAAAGAAGGATAGCAGGGCATGGAGCTGGTGTAGAAGAGAGTTCCCTGGCATAAGTCAAAGATCCTTAATATTCATTAGCAGCTCAGACCCCTGTGAGGAGTGGAGGAAGTTTGTGAGAAATAGTTCAAGTGTGTAAACAAGTTTTTGCAAAGGCTGTTTTGTAGGATGACTCAGATACTGTGTGGAGTAGTGTCTAGATAGATTGATTTATAGTTTGGACACATTAATTGGGAAATGCATGGCTGAGTTCTGTAAAATATGAAGTCAAATAACTATAGTTATACATGTCTTGTCAAATGCCAATGACTGGGTCAGCACTGTACAAATATTTTAAGGTCAATGAAATATACTGTTGACAGTTCTAGTACAGGAAAAAACAAATTGAGAGGCACTTGCCAGGCTTTTTATTCAAGAGTCCATTCAGTCTAGAAACTTACTGTGAACAATTTCAGTCGTTTTTTTTTCCTTGTGAAAACAGGCTCACTTTGGACCAACAGGGTGGTCCCAAAAGAATACAGAAAGCTGACTGTCCTTTTGAACCTTTCCCATTTTAACTAGAAGACATTTCTTGGAAGTATAAGCTGAGTTGGATTCTCAAGAACAAATCTGTGGTTGTCTGGTAGAGTCTGGAAGATATTACTGTGCAATAAACAAGGGTAGCTGATAAATTGCAATTAAAATTTGCCAGTGCAAACATTACAGAGTGAAGGAATCATAATACTTAAGTGTGTATGGGTGAGGTCGGTTGTATCTCTGTTGTATGATGAAAAGAAAGCATGCTTAATTTTTGCATGTTAGTTAAAGTAGGAGGATGTGCTAAAGGTTCTGACATTAAAATGATATTAGTTCAGTCAGTGAACTAGTTGAAGATTCGATCATTGCCTTATTGAGTGGCACTGATCTTTAAGCCTTTAAGTTTTTAACTTTAAGGCTTTACATTGCTCAAGATTGATATCTTAAAGCAAAGTTTCATAGCAAATCTTAATTATGCTAGTCTAACTAGATGCTGATTGGTCCCTTTGCTGCCTGTATTCAGTTTATACTTGTGTAGCCTGTCATGGGGAAATGTGACTGCTGTTTCCAGCTGTTCATCTGACCTGCTATATCCTTATACAAATCCTTTCTTTGTCTGTCCAGCTGGGCAATGGGTTTATCATTTAGCCTTTAAAATTTAACACTTCCTTGCCAAAGGCTGCTACAAAGATGGGGGTCCCTACCAGCAAGGTTCCTGAGCAGCACTATTGTACTTGTCTTTTCCCGTTGAAGAGGGAGAAGTTGGTGGGATTCTTGCTAGGAGTCTCTTGATGGTGTTCTCCATATTTTGTATTGGCTTCTGGCAAGTATCACCTCTTGCTGCTGAAGAAGAAACTTCCTGTCTCACCAGCACCTCTGAGGCATCTTGTTGCAAGTATACTTCTGCTTCTATACCCTTCCTGTAGAGACTGGGGGAGGGGATTAAGTCTTCAGTACTCCTTCCTCTCCTCAGTCCTCTTGGTTCCTCTTCTCCTCTGACTAATTCTTGCACTTGTGTTCCCAGAAAGCAGTACTGTATAATTAACAGAGACTCCTGGTCCCATTGGTGGTTCTGCTGCCCTCCCCCTGCAGAAGCAGGACCTGGGCAAGGCAATGGGCTCCCAGCAGCTCCCACCACTGCAGACTGGACAAAGAAGGCTCCTCTGAGATGTGGGGCCAAGCCCTCCCCAGAAGAAAGAACACGGCACACTTGGTGAAGGCTGCCCCACTGGGACTGGACCCCCTTCCTCCAGGGCAAGCTGGGGAGAGCCTGGCTTGTCAGCATGAAGGAGCCTTCCAAGTCCGGGGCACAGCGGTCGGAGGTTCAAGGAACCCATTGCACTACCTGGGCCTCACTACTGCAGGGGGGCTGGACAGACCCACTGTGGGGTCAGGAGTCTTGCTGCTGTGTTGGGAAGGTCCTACCTGGCCCCTGTTGGGTGCATCTCCCTCCCTGTGGCAGTGGAATCTGGGCACAGGAGAGTCCACAGCCCCAGTCCCTGCTCAGGGGTGTGAGGATAGGCTGTGGCTCTGCAGCTGGGCAGTGGCCCCTAGTGGCTCCTCTGTGCCTGCTGCCTTCTGCCCTTGGCTCCCTGCCAGTGGCTTGGCATAAGGGGCTGGGGCTATTCCTGCTGGATGTCACTTGTTGGTTAAATGGTTAACAAATAGCTCGTTGGAGGTGGTAAAAGGGGTAATTTTTTAAACAATATTTATACCCCCACTTTGCAACTGTTAGAGCTATGAACTTTATTGAAAAAATTATGCATCAATTGATGGCTAGGCTTCCTTTTTCTTTTTAGACCAAGCAGATGGGCTGCTTGTCAGAGGTAGGGTGGAATATTGAAGCTCCTTTCAAAGTAAACGTGTTTAATTACCTTTATAAAGCATTTTCAGGTTCATGGAGGAAAACACTATTTAAACTGCTAGTTATCTGTTACAGTGTTTAGAAGCATTGTAACCAGTTCGTCTATGTGGATAACATATTATGTATTTCCCAGGGTTGTGTTAGTAAATAGACCATTTTCTCCTTTAAAAAATGGATCTCATTGGAGTTAGTTTGCCATTGGAGGCTAACAAACGGGATAAATGAAGGACTTGGTAACCATGTTGTCCTGTTGTTGATGCCCAGATTTTCAGTTTTTAAAAACAATTAGCTTGCTACTTGTTAACATCAGGGCAGAACTGTGCTTGAAGGGATTTGATTGAAAAGAGAGTAGCTTGGGAGTCTCTCATTGTTCCTTGTCACAAAATACGTTTTAAAGCATGCTTATCATAAATGGGTATAGATAAATGCTGTCCTCCCTTTCAGGTATTTTATTCCAGAAGATCCTTTATAGCTTATGGTTGAATTTAGCTACAGGGCCTGCCAACTTTTCTTTTGCAGAGGCAGGTTTACTCAGAGTTACATACTTGAATGGGAGGTATTGGCTTGTTATTGAAATGAATTATATTGTCCTGGAAAATTAGCAGTTGCCTGTTGCCAACAAACTGTTATGTTTGATTCTTGAATCAGAGCAGTTCTTATGTCCATGAGTTAATGAAGTCAACTGTGTTCTTTTTCTGCATGTACTTGTGTCATAAGATATATTTTATACTTATTACAGGTACAGGGCCTGGGAACCTGGCGAAGCAAATGCAGAGTTACTGCTGGTGTTCAGTGCCAATCTGAAATACAGGTGATGGCAATTAATGGGAAAAAATATCTTGGTTTTAGTGTAGTTGAAGAAATAGGACACGGCAGGGACTTGGGAGCCTTTGTTACGTCTGTGACATTTGATAAGCCAGCTTACTTCTCTCTCCCTGTTTCCCTTAGTACTTGGCTTGTCTAATGTAAGCCTTGTGGGATATGGTCTGTGACTCGCATGTATGTACATTGCCTGGTACATTGAGATCCCCACTTCAGTGGTTCTGGCTATGGCTCCTAACGTCATAACAATAGTAATGTGACTTCATAGAATGACAATGGTTAAATCCATTCACAAATTAGAGATCCCCTCTGGAAAGGGAAGGGTATTGATGGTATGTTTGCTTTGAAGCAAGCCAGAAGATGTGGGTTTGATCTTTCACGTTTGATGTTTGGACCACCAGTTACATATTTCATATTTGATATTTTGTTGGTTATTTGAAGAATCTGATATGTTATATTAGTGACTTGTGGGCTGGCATTTGATAAAAAGTATTGAGTTAATATTCTACAGTTAGCATTTCTGTTTTTCTTGGGGCTTTCTGAAATCGCCTGTCATCCTGGTAATAAGTACATGCAAGCATATTTAATATTTCATTGTATGATCAAATGTTTTATTTGTCAGGTTTATCTAAATAATTTTGATGAAACATGGCTCAAAGTAGGGGACCAGGAAGTGTTTTTGACAGATTGAAATACATTTTAAAAAGTAGTGTATTGTGGTGTTAGATATAATTTGACATAATGCAGTCTTTTTCTCCTGCAGTGACTGCTAAAGTGAGCAAGAATAAGGGCAGCTGGCTGATGTTTTAGTGATGCAGTCTCTAAATGTTTCTGAAATTTTTTCCTTCCTGTTAAGGTGAGGGTACTGCATTAATGTCTGACTCACTGTGCAACCACAAGTTTAAACACACCCACTAGCTTGCAACTGTCAGCAGATATGGTTTCAGAGGTTTTTGATGGGGCAAGTCACCATGGTTCAGACATCTGGTACAGTGTATTGGGGCTTATTTCAGAAATCTATTTTTTGCCATAGGGAAGATTTCCTTCTTCCTAATATCCTCTTGCCTTTTTTTGATGTTCCTTTTTCTAAAGGAAATACTGTATAGCAGGTGCATTAAAGAAATGGAGCTGTTTCTGGAAGGGTGCATATTTTTGCTAATTGTTTTGCCCTTTAAGACTTTCTCTTGGAAAAAGTCCCTGGAAGTGCACAAGTTAAAGGGTGGGGTGACCAATTTATGGAAAAATTGCTTTTCTTCCACACCTCCCTGGTGTTGGTGGCTGATGCAGAATGCTTTATCCTTGTTCTAAAGATATACTATAAGGATCTTAGTTTGCAATGACTTGGACTTGAAATTAACTGGTTGGGCACTCATTAAAATGTTTTTTGGTCTGAAAATGTTTTTTTATTGAAACTATATTTGCAGAAAGAGTTGATTTAAATGCATCTTTGATGTTTGGAATTATTTTTGTTTTGTAATTTTACTCATACTAAAAGTAAGGATTACAAGGTTTAGTCTAAATTAAATACTTTGAAATTGCTGAAAGAAAATGGTTCAGTTGATATTATCTGAATTTGTCAGATTATAGTGCATAATCTGACATGGAATTAGCACTTCGATATTTTTGCTGTGAATCTGGATGGCAAACGTCAAAACAAATCTCAAACTCTCATGTGAAAAAAAACAGGACAGACCCAGAGTTCTTTGGGTGTTGTGAACAGCATGGCTTATGTTTGCAGTTGATGAGCTGTAGGACCACAGAGCAAAACTGAATAGGCGTGTACTTGTGTTTGAATTGTGGATAAAACACCTTTACATAGAAGAGAAATTCTGGATGTATTTTTGATGGGGCTGAGTCTTTATGAAGCCAACAGTGATTTCAGTTGTTTCTCTTTTACTTCCTTTCCCATCAGAATGGATCATATTGACCGTCCGTGCCTAAATGGGAGAGATGAACAAAACTTCTTCCAGATCTAGCCAGAAAGAGCT
This sequence comes from Caiman crocodilus, assembly GCA_030014935.1. Lineage (NCBI taxonomy): Eukaryota > Metazoa > Chordata > Crocodylia > Alligatoridae > Caiman > Caiman crocodilus. The sequence continues at coordinate 9,199,689 of JAGPOW010001034.1, read as the reverse complement.
AAAAGCTGTTCCTCTTCCTTGCCTGCACTGAGCACATTGCCTCCAAGGTTTCCTGTCTCTGAGCTCAGGATCTCTTCTTCGTCTTTTTCTGCTTAACACTTTAACATTTGATTGGCTGTAAATCTGAGTCAGAGCTAGAGGGTTTTACCTACTATCCATGAGGCCTGATATTAAGCTTGCTTGCCATGGTTACCAATACACCTGCCATCATGTTTTCTGCAGTCCCCAGTGAGGCTTGAATATGCTTCCAGACACTTGGGTTTGTTCTTCAGCTGTTTACTGGACAAGGTGATACAACAAGTGGAAAGAAGACATCTATCAGTGAAGTACAAGGGCAGTGCTCTGAACTCCAGGCTCCATTTACTTTCTTACTGCTGTATAAGGACAGTTGCTGTGACTTTTTAAACCAAGGTTTGACCTTGTATCCTGATAGGAACTGTCTTTTTGAATGAGCCTCTAGGTATCTGTTGGTGTTTGCATTCAAAATGTTATGTCTGTCTAGCTGGCAGAAAGAAGGGGACAAAAGCTTTTTCTTATTGTCCGCATATTAGAGTTAAATGACTTGTACAGAATCTTCTCTTGCACTATTCTACTTCCTGGCCCTCTTTTTGGGGGATTTCCCTGTTAATAATTTGAGTTAATTTTTGATTCAGTAGTTGCTTGGGAAGGCTCAGAACCACATGGAAATAATGTTGTTCTTGACTAGTTCACTGCTGCTTACCGAGTCTGAGTAGCTAGAATGGTAACTCTTTTGCTTAGCAAAAAAAATAGGAATATGAGCAGCAAAGGCTCTATTTGTGCAAATTCTAAGGTTATTTTTCATTTATATCCACCCCATTTACAACCAAAAAGTCATTGCAGATAAATTAGAAACTTAATCTTTGCAAAAAGAAATAAATCCCTGTACATGGCCAGTTAGGTTTTCTTGGCCAAGATCTGATTTCAGTGAATTTACAAGTAGATGCATACATTTTAAGGCCACAAGTTATCATTATGGTTTCATAACTGGACTGTATTATCCCCATTTTGTAGATGAGGAACTGAGGCGCAAACAATGAGTGACTTGTGCGAGGTCATGCAGGAAGTCTGTCAGGGCTTGGAATTAAATTTACTTGTCCTGAATCTCCTGCCACTGTTGTTAGTTTTAATAAACAAGACCGTCCGTCTGTATTCTGCTGCTTTGTACGTGCAGTGCACCTCAGTAATGGAATAAGTCCTCTTACGAGGGAGGGAGTAGTGCATGAGCATTCCTTGGTAATTTGGTATGACAGACTGGTAAGCCTCCTAGGTAGACATGTTTTTAATAATAGGGTGCACCTCCTTGTCTCATCTAGTACATTTGCCCTTGGGAGACTGAATGTGTGGTGCTGATTATCATGGAGGAAATGCTACTGGGCTTCCAGCACAGCCTTTTTTGGGGAAGAGTTGGGAGAAGGAATTCTTAAAGAAAAACAATTGTGGAGGATCAGCTTCCACCCTTAAAAGAAATAAAAATTGCAGTTCCAGATGCTTTCAGGGTGCAAGTTAAACTGGTTTGCCAGGATATTCATTTTAAGATGAAACACAATCTTCACCATGCTTCATTTTATCATGGTAGTGAAGTGATAGGTCACAGATATCAAACCAAGGTGATTTAAAATTAGGTACCTAAATGCATATTTAGACCGCCAAGTAGCCTGCTTTTCAGACTGTTTATGGCTTTCATGTTGTTCTGCACTATTGAAAATCACTGCAGTGTTAGTTGGGTGTCTGAATTTGGAATCATAGAAATTAGGGTTGGAAGAAAACTTGAGACCCAAGTCACCCTTTGGAAAACTCCAGCTCTTAGCTTTTGTTTACTTCTTGAGCATGGAAGAATAACAAAGCAATTCTTCTATTGCAAAGAATTCAGACCACAAGTTAGAATGTTTTGACATTATGGATTTCTATTTGACATTTTTGGTGTTCTCTGAATCACTAATAACTGTTTAAGGGTGCACTAATATTGTGTGGCACCCTTAAACAGTTGCCATGGTACCCCAGTGTGCTTGTACAACTAGTTGAGGATCATAGGATATAACTTGCTTTTAAAATGTCCAGTGAAGGGAGGTTGTGATGCTCCAAAGTTGTGATTATATAGGAACTTATGCCCCTTGGTTTGAAAATTTTGCTGAAAGTCCTCTACCAAGAGAGGTTAAATATTAGTTCAGTTCTCTGTGAGTAGATGTAAACATTTTCTTTTTCCAGTTTCAATCACTCCTGTGGCCACTTTCAGTTCAAAATGTGTTTCTGAATTGTTGACCTGGACATATTTCAGCCAGCAGATGAGAAGTGAGGTACACAGACTGCTTTAGCATTTGTAGGTCTCTTGAACAAAATACTAGCACGTTTTTCCTTGGGAGCTTTTTGATAGGAAATAAATGCAGATGTTTACATTAGATTAAATATTAGTTTGAAAGTGACCAGCTTTGCGTGAAGTACTGGCACTCAGAAACAATAAATCTCTGACAGCATCCCAGATTTAAACTTAAAGGATAAAGTATGGAAATGTATATGATAGAAGTCTTTTGGCCTAGTCTCCTTTTTGCTCGAGAGGCTTGGGTTACGGGTACAGGATTCCCAGGACTTTTATTCTCTTCCCTCATTTAGTGTCAGTAGGTTACTTATTCTTTGCAGTAAGTAGATTTGTGATCCATGCAGCCAGGAAATTCATGTAGTAAACCAGATACATTTTTTTCTACTTTGAGGGAAATGCAAATAATGGCAGATGATGTAGTAGTGGCCAATTGTTATAGGTTGATAATTGGCCCCACCCAGTTTATCTCTAGGGGAGTTTTCAAGACCTTCCCTCCCCACCCATAGGAGTTATGGAGGGCAAGGCTGGTACCAGAGAAAGTGTGGTGATAGCATAGCAGAAAACTTAGACATCTAAGTACCAAAAAATAATTAGGTAGTACTACAACACTATTAATGTTGCTATATTGTCAGTGAAAACGAATGCAACTCTGGCTTTACCTGGAAATGCTTCACACTGTAGGCCTGGATCCAGTTTTGTAAATCAGCTTTGGAGATGGAATACGTAATCAAGGTTGCTGTTGAAGAAAGCTACCTAGCAGCTACGAATGTAGTATTTAAGTAATCTTCAGGGTTGGGGTGTTAAGACATCTCTGTTCAAATTAATTTTAAATAAACAAATCTGGGTTTTAGTTCTACTCTGTGCTATATGCCATAAACCAGCATTTTTCCTAGTCTCTGTTCCTTGTGTCCAGATGGAAATGAATTGATGGAACTGCTGGGTGGAATCTTGTGATGCAGCCTGACACCAAAACACAGCCTTCCCTCCCCTTGTCATCTCCCAGTATTGATTGCTGGGCCAAGACAATGCTACTAACTCATTACTTTATGAATTTAGATTTATTCCCAACTTACCTGAAAGCATTGTGGGTCTGGTTGAGAGGTTGGTTAGGAAGCCTTGATGTGTTTTGTTTGGTTATTCCCTGAACTCCCGAGACAGTTCCAACCAGTTTATGGAGATAGAAAAGCTTGAAAATGGTTTGGGTGCTTTTTGTTGCAAGTGGATGAGTGGACTCTGGATTACAGCTCTGGTATCTCACTCGTTCTAACTCGCTTTTGCTTCATTTTTTCATATTTTACCTTGAAAGGTTGTATTCTCTACTTTTTGTCTTTCACTTGTAGCATCATATGGTTTATCTCCCTTTGCATGGGAATTAAATGGGAACTGCTTTTAGAACCTGGAGTTTTTCAAGCTGCAGAATTGGCCTGGTGTATACTGTCCCAGGCAGCTTGTGCCATCTGAACTGATGTTTTATAGCCTTAAATGTGGCTGCTGAGATATCAAGCAAGTCTGCCTGCCATTAGCATGCTCTTAGCACTGTCCCTAGATGCCCTTCTGGAGCATACAGGAGCACTGGTAAGCAGAGTTGCTATGTTTTGGCTCTTCTTAATTTCTTATGGAAAATTGGATTGGATTGGAAGGGGAATGAGAAGGGAAAGCAAAATGGTCATGGCTTGTTTGTATTAATCTTATATCCCTGTGATAATAAGATACAGACTTTTAAAGATAATTTGCACAAGCATTCTTTTTCCTTTATCACTCTTGATATTTAGTACATCTTACTATTGCCATATATATTGTTTTGTCCTGATGCAGTTTAGATGCGACTTGCAATATTTTGTTTCCTGCCTGAGAATTTTTTTGTGAATGATGGGAGTACTTTTGTTGTGTATCTTTTTGGTGAAGTAACTGGTGGCAGACATGTTCTTTTGCATGTGTGGTGGTTCCAACTTCTGTAGATCCAGGAAGTGAGAGATTAGGTGTCTAGATTTACAAAAATATTCTAACTAGAAAAGTAAGTTTTTCTTCAGGAATTTTAGTTGGGACTGGTAATTTAAAAACGGATTTACCTGTCTTCTTCCCAGGAAGCGTTTTGATTTAGCAAGACTGAACACATTTCCTAGCCTACTAGAACAGCCATCACTGCCCTATGAAAGTCTCAATAGGGGAAAAATGTGTTGATTTTCCTTTTTCTTTCATATTCTTTTATTTCTTAGTCTGTGTAGTGTCAGATGTATTGCTTTTATACATAAAGCAAATAAAAGCTTTGAGATGGGTTTTCTGTGTCAGGCACTTTATACTATGAGTAGAAGAATCCTGACAAGGATTATGCAGTCTGAATTTCCCCGTACAGCAGGTGCCATGCATAAAGCATTTTGACACTATGACAAAGCTGCTGAGCTGTTTGTAGTTGTTTTTTGTTTTCCCATGATACGCATAAATGCCACAGTCCCTGATATAGGAATCCTGGTACATGGCCATCAACATAGGTCAGCCTCTTAAAAGTACAGTGGAGAAACACTGGTTGTAGGTAACTGCTAAAGCTGGTGTTTTTTGTGCCTTGAAGGTGCTGCCATGTATAATACAGATGTTTAACTCTGTGCAACTCTTTTGAAATGGCTACTGTAATTTACATCCTGTTTTTGTAACAGAATTAAAGTGTGTAAGAATGTCAGATCAGAAACAAGTTTTTAAAAGTAAATCATTATAATAATAAAATAAGGCACATTGTATAAACCTTGTAGTTGGAGTATAACATTTCTTATCTTTATAAAAGTATTTAATAAAAATATAAACTGCAAATTCTGTGATCACATATTCAGAGATGGCCTTCAGTGTCTGAATAGTCTATACAAGAATGAGGTCAGATTTTGTACTTCAGATGTTCAGAAAGTGATTAGAAGTGTTCTCTAGTACTTGAGTGAAAAAGTGTGTTAGAAGAGAGTATAGTACTAAGGTAGCTGAGCAGAGAGGGGTAGTTAGCAGGGGTGCACTGATAGAGATTTTGGGGACTGATACCAATTTTTAAGGAGGCATATCAGCTGATACCAGATTTCTGATACAGCTGCATGCAGCTGGTATGTCTGTTGTGGTGGAAAGGGTGTGTGTATGGGGGGGTGGGCAGATCAATGCCCCTCGCAGTGAGGGAGGGAGTGGGGCAGATGCTGCCCAGCTGGTGCGGGGCGGGTGGGCAGGCATGGTATGGAGCCATGGCTTGTCCAGGTGGCGGGAGGGTGAGAGGAGGGGGGGCAGCTCACGCCACTGTGTGCACCTCGGTAGGGCATGGGTGGGGTGTCAGTCTGGGTGGGCTGAAGCTGGGACTGTGCTGGGTTCTTGTCAGTGGCAGCTGGGTTCAGAGCAGGTAGTAGCAGCACTGGGAAGGGGATACGGAGAGAGGGGCTGCAGCTACCGCAAATTTTGCTGTAGCCCACACTCCAGTGCCCTTCCTCCCAGAACTGCTGCTCACCCTGATCCCAGCCCTTGCTGAGAAGGGCCTGGCACAGCCCTGGCTCCAGCTTGCAGCTGCTGCCTGCCTGCCTGCCCTGCCCCGTGCAGATCCAGGGGCACCCCTGCTCCCTGACCCTGCGCCCTCCCTCCGCCTTCCCAGTGGAAGCTGCCCCCAGATGAGTTGGGGCTCCATCCCACATCCCGCCTTGCCCTGCCCTGCCCTGCCCTGGCTGGGCAGTTTCTGCCTCAGCTCCTGCCTCACTCTCTCCCTTCCTCACAGCAGGGTGTGTTGATCTGTCCCTCACCCCACCATGCCCCTTTCTTCCTAACTTCCCTTCCACCACAACAGACTTACCAGCTGCATGCAGATCTTCAAGCTGCAGGGCTGTGCTCCTTGGTGCTTGAGTGCTGCACTTCGGCTCCGTGTATACATAGGTGTTTATCGGCCAAATTATCGGCAAAAATCTGCCCATGGCTCCAGCCCACGCCCTGCTCCAGCCCCATTCTCTCCCTCACTGTGGGGAGTCTCAATTTTTCCCCTGCTCCCCACCCCCCTCATCCAGAGACTTACGTGCTAGACACTGGTTTCCACTCTGCCAGGCTGTTTATTGGCATTCTTTATCAGACGTTTGTGTGTATAATAGGTGGAGCTGGCAACACTAACTTACATCAAGGCTGTCTAGTTGTTTATATCTTTGCCAGGCATTTGAGCTAATATTTTCTGTGCTGGTTGTCTGTGTCTCACTGATTTATTTCAAAGTTTGTCTTGTTTTGCCATGAGTGGGCAATTGGAGCAGGCAAGGGTAATGAGCTAGGGATGGGGTGAGAAGATTGGCACTTACCTGTTAGGTAGGGGTGGAGCTGGGATGAGGAAATGTCAGTGAGGAAGAAATAGTCAGGAATTGGTTAGAGCAGTGGTGACACACATCCAGCCCATTGAGCTGTCTTATCTAGCCTACTGGGTGCCTGGAGCAGCCAGGAATTTGGTGTCCTGGCCAGTCAGCAGTGTTAACTTCTACAGCTCCCTGAGCCAACATAGCAGTCCCTGAGCCCTGCTCTTCCTGTTGCTCAATTCCTGGTTATGGAACCTTGTTGGGGACTTTTTTTCAGTGGTGGTGGGACAACCCATGGTAATGTCCCTGAGGCTGCTTGAGCCAACACAGCAGCTCAGGCACCTGCAGGTGTTCATCACTGCCCGTGGCTCCATCCCACACCCTGCTCCAGCCACATTCTCTCCCTCACTATGGGGAGTATCAATTTCCTTCCGCTCCCTACCCACATGTCCCTTTCCTGACTCCAGAGACTTACGAGCTAGACACTGGTTTCCACTCTGCCAGGTTGTATACTCTGCCAGGCTTCCATTACTGCCAGAGAGGGTCTGGATTGGGCCTGTGAGAGTTGACAACCTGGGTTAGAGAGATGGAGCAGAAGGTGTCAAAACTCGGGGAATGGGCAGATGGGGACTGTGAGCACTCTGGAATTTTCCCTTAGAACCCCGAATAAAACTTAAGATTCTTGGGGCTCATGATTCCCAGGCTATTGGCAAATAATTATGAAACCCTTGGGAATAGGATTCATCCCTTTCTAGGGCTGGTCCCCATACAGGACGGCATTTTGTTTAGTGTTGTTCTTGAATAGTGTTAACTGAAGTGCCAGAAGTTTGTAAGGGTCACCAAAAGGTTCCAACCCTGCTGACTCCCTTTATGAATGTCATTCAGGCACATGGTAGAGTTTGCTTTGAGCAATATTAAAAGAACAGGAAGGTTGAAAAGGCAAGCACTCAGTTCGATCATTAATAAGGCAGTTGACTGCAGGAAGAGTAAGGATGGACTTGCAATCAAAGTGGCAGAATGTCCCTTGAAGAATTGAATTCAGTCCTTGCCTCTGTCCTGGAGTTCCTGTGTTATATGGGGAAAAGTGCCTCAATTAACCTGTGAAAAATTGAGTTTGAAACCCAACTTGAGACTTCAGGAATGTTTTACAGAAGTGCTAAACACTCAAAACTGCAACTGCAGAGCCTGAAGACTACACTTTCATAATTTCATAGTTGTTAGGGGCTGGAAGGACCTTTACAGATCATTGGGTTCAACCCCCCTGCACTTGGGCAAGAAAAACTGCTGGAATCAAATAACCTCAGCAAGACTTTGAGCATGGAGAATGCAAAGTATACTTTGCTTATAATGCAAAGTATGCTGAAAGATCTGGTCCTGTGTGTCAAATCAAGCACCCAAAATCAGTAGGCATATTTGATCTTAGCATCTCTGTATCAGCCCCTCATCTGAAAAAGGAGAGTGGTACCTCCTAGGTTCTGGGACGTTTGGCAAGTTTTCCTCTCTAGGATAAAAAAATACAACCTGCTGAATTTCCTCTGTAGAAACTCCATTCTGTGGACTATGGGGCATTTGTTGTGTGTGTGGTTGTGTTGTGGCCCCCCCCCCCCCTGTGAATTTGGGACCTTTACATCCACTGTACCAGTCTCTGTCTCTTGAGCTAATGAAGTCATAGATAGCAGCAACAGGCTATCATCCTCTGTGACTAGTCAATAGAAGGAAGTGCAAAGCACAGTGTTTTTTCTCCCTCGCTCTTCACACATACTTGCAGGCAGGAACATTGCCTGGATTCTTTGGTTTGGTGGTGTTCCAGCATCTGGTGGGAAATGTTGTCTGTGCTGCTTCTGCCCCCTATTTGAAGGTCTGTCTTATCCAAGCCACGTTATTCATCCAGTTCCAGCCTCCTGAGTACAGAATTTACATCCCTGTTTCCTTGCTGGCCAGGCCACTCTTCCTTCCTTTGCTCCCAAGCTGCTTGACCACTTTTCACATCCAACTCTGCTTCTGTTTCCAACTAATTCTCAGTTTTTGCAAGTCTTGTGATGATTATAGTATTTCTCAAAGCCTTGGGTACTAGAGCCAAGATTGCATGAGAATCTTGGCTCCCATTTGAAGGCAGGCGAGTTTCTTACCTTTGTCTTTGCATGGAAAAGCTTTAGAAATATGAGTTGAGGTAAAATAAAAATAACCTGATTTACAAAAGAACACCCCTCCCCAACATGCATACATTTTTCAAGCCTGTCATAATTTTGGGAGATCTGATGTAGCTTTTGATTCTTATAATTAGAAGTGCACCAGTACATCAGTCCATATCATATTGAAACTAGTAAAAGGAAAATTGACATAATTGGCAATCAACTTTTTAGCTGATATGGCTGATTAATGTTGTCAGTAAGTGCTGCATGTACACGCATGCACATGGCCAGGAATGCAGCCTGACAGCTTGGAGACCAGTGTCCGGCCAGTAACTTTGTGGGGGGGAAGGGGCGTTGTGGGGGCAGATTGAGGCTCCTTTGGTGAGGGAAGGAGTGGGACTGGAGTGGGTGTTGCTCAGCTGGGATGAGCTGGGGTGTGGGGTGAAGCTGCGGCTCATGCAGAGGATCGGGGAGTGAGTGACTCCTGGGGGAGTCAGGGAGGGGCATGTGCCCCCTGGATCTGTGTGTGGGATGAGGTGAGCTGCCTGCTGTGCAACCTCTTTCTGGCAGGGGCTGGGCCTGGGCAGTGCTCAGGGTATGTGGGAGAGGCTCTGGGAGGGGGCTGTGGAAAATTTTGGGGTGTAGTCCCCCATAGCCCCAGCGCCGCTGCTGTCTACCCTGCCTGTCCTGAGTACATCTTGGGCATAGCCCCTGCCTGGAAGAGCCCAGTGCAGCCTCTGTCCCTGATTGCACAGTGGCAGCCTGCCCTTGCCCTGTGCACAAATCTAGGGGATGCATGCCCCTCATACCTCCCCCAGGGTGCACGTAGCGGTGGCAGCTACCTCCCTCCCCCAGATGAGCCATGGCTCCGTCTTGTGCCCTGCCCTGTCCTGACTGCAGCTCCTGCCCCTGCCCCAGCCTCACTCCCTCCCTCACCATGGGGGGCTCCCTCCTTCCCCCCAAGACATACTAGCCAGATGCTGCTTTCCAAGCTGCCAGGCTGCATATCAGCAATTGGATCAGTATCAACCAATATGGCTGGTTAATAATTGGCCACCAGTATCGGCCCAAAAAATCTTTATCAGTGCACCCCTACTTATAATTGATAAAAGGTGCTCTCTGCTCAACCGTCCTTTAAGATGATGCATTCAGGGGTGAAAAAAATCAACTTAAAAAAAGCAAATCAATTTAACTTGAATGGCTACAATTCTACTAAATTAAGTCCCTGAAAACAGGGCCTCCTAGGAAGTGTCAGGCAACCTTCATAGGCATTGCTTCCTGTTGAATGTAGTCAGCTGTCTATAGGACTGTCTTACTGCTTTCCTAAGTTATTTTATGTAAAATTCCATTCCTTTTGTTTTAATACGCTAGCAGAGGTGCTTACCCTCCAGCCCACAGGCCAAATGTGGCCCATGGAGCCATGGGTATCTGGCCCATTGGGCTCCTGATGAACTGGGAAATTTGAAAGTAGGAGAACAGTGGCAATCAATATGGCCAACCTCCCACTGCTACCAAATTCCCAAACCTTAGGATCTGTGTAGCAGATCAGGGTCAAATCACACCCATTCCCTCTACCTCTGCAGGTGGATGGGGCCTGACCATGCCCCTTTTTCCTCATGTGACTGTTGGGCCTGATATAACACTCTCCTCCCCTTGCCACTACTGTGGGGCTGGGTCAAATTCTTTTTCTCCCACTGGGCCAAGCTGGGCCTGGCCTTGCTCCCCTCTACCTGTGAGGTCAGATTGGGAACCATGCCTCTGCCCCACCCCCTCTCGCCCTTTGGCCCCAGTTTGGAGCCAGGATACCCTCTGTCATTCTCCATGCAGCTGGATAGGGAATTGCCACAATTGTCCTGTGCTGAATTGGGACCATCAGCTGGATCCAGCCTGCAGATGTCCTAGGCACTGCACATCCAGCCCATTGGCCAAAAAGATTGAGTGCCTCTGCTCTTTGTGACTGTTAATACTCCAGTATTTAATTCCTTTCATAGTTTCTGCACTGATATCAGCAAGTTTCTTCAGGTCTTTTGCAGCTTCCCAAGCTGTTGTCTAGTTTTTGTCACCTGTATAAACATTCTTCTTACTCTGCTGTTTGCCTTGGAATGTCTCTTGCTTTAGCTTCTGGCCTATTTTCAAGTGTTACTGTAGTTTCTATAATAAAATACAGTACATTCAAACTGTTAGTTATTTTTTCATAGTTGTATCTTCTTTCATCAGCAAAGATTGTTTCAGTATTGAGCATAACTGAGCTCAATTTTATGCTTATGGTGAGCAAAAAATCATAATTGTCTGAATGTAATCTGTTTGCCCACCTGTAAAATTGATATAATGGATCCTCTCTTGTAAGTGCTTTAAGGTCTAGGGATGAAAACTGGTAAATATTACATCAACCAAACTTTCATTCTGCCCATATGAAAATATCTGTTCAACTGTTTTACTTTTTAGTGTGTCTTTATACAGCTACACATCTAAAAAAAATCAGGTAGTTTGCTGTGATATTTTATCATTGACAATTTTCTCCTTACATTTAATACCAATAAAAAATATTCTAACATGTAACTGTAAAATACATAAGCTGTCTTCTTATTTCCAATTAGCTCATTCTCTGAGTGCTAACAAACCTTTCTACAACATATGGAAAGAAATCTGCAGATTTATTAATTGTCCTGAGACACTCTGGAAAAATAACAAATTGATTAGTAGGAGGTCAGTGATTGCTTACTGATGAAGAAGACCCCATGAATTATTGAAATACACTTGCCTAAACAGTGAGGATTATTGTTCCTTACCACAGGAGCAAAATATTCACCATTCTTGAGGTAGAAAGCTTTTTCTAACCTCATTGCAAATCCAAGTGCATATGAACCTTGTGAATTACACTTAGATGCTTGGTGCTAATAGTTTTTTAATTCCAAATCTGGGTATATGCTATGTAGCACATGACCTAATACTGTTGTGGCAACTGTTTCGGGCCTTCCTTATTACTGAGTGAATTAAGTTGTAATTCATAGAGCCCTATCCATACATCCCTTCCATATTTCTGAAGAAACTTTTATTTTTTGGGGGTAATTTGGTTTGACTTTGGTTTTGCAAATGTCTAGGGATAAGTAGGGGAAACCAGTTTTTCATAGAAAGTTTAAATTCATTTAATCTTGAAGAAGAAAGAAAGCATGCCCAGCATACAAACTAAATGAAGCAATGCTTTCCTGTTGTGCAATCAAAAATCAGCTTGGGCTAAGTTTCAGGATTTTGTTACATAAAGCTTTTGGGTCAGTAGTGGTATCATTTACTAACCCAACTAAATAGTAACACAAAAAATTCTTTCTTTTGGGTGCACACACCCTTCTTCAGGTTGAGGAGAATTCAGAGATTGTAGAAGTCCTCCTACGTGGACAATAAACTCCGTTTTGCACAGGGAAGGTAGAGGCTGGAAGTATATTTCCCTGGGAATATACGTTTCTTTTCTATGATTTAACATATTTAGATTTCCCTATGTGCATGAAGATCTGACAAAATGAATTTTGGTGTATAAATGAACTACCAGTGTGATATGTAGGTAGGGAAGGTTTCTTGGATTTTGTTTTAGGAACAGGACAAATAACTTGAATGGAGAATGGGCTCTGGTTCTACAGCTTGCACTGAAGTTCTGTCAGTACAAGTGGGTTAACCAGTGAGTGAGACATTGTATATGGCGGAGTCACTGGTGGGAGGACAGAGTTGTGCACTTTGCAGCTGTTACAATAATTGAAGAAGCTTGTTTTGAGCTTCAGGGTTTCTGTAGTAAAATTTCTGCCTTGTGGCTGTTCTCCAGAATAAACTTGTTGGGGTGAAACCTGGGGCCACTGGTCTGCTATCTGAACTAAAGGAAAGGGTTCATTAGGTCAGACTGGTATGTTAAACCTGTCTCTATGGCTCAATCAGCAGAGAGGGGCAAAGAGCTCCACTGTTAGTGTATTGGAAGTAAATGGCTTTTCTAAAGAGAGTAGGTTCTGTTTCACCTCCTGCTCCCGTCCTGTCTACCTTGTTTCCAGTAATAGATATTTACTGTAGTGGTAGTGTCAGTACTGGCAGCACTACAAGTGTGGAACTTGAATGTAGGTTCTTCTCTAACAGTGCTATGCAAATATTTGTTCACCCATAGTTTGTGTTGCAGTGAGCCTGGGGTGATCAACCCGTGGCACAGCCTGCTGTGTATGGCATATGAGCCGTAGGCACTCGGTGCAGGAGTGGAGGTGGGCAGGGGTTCAAGCCTTTGGCAACACAGAGCAGAGTGGGGGCAGGAGGCTGAATGGAGCAGGGATGTCAGTGCTAACACCTGGTTAACTTGTCTCTGGCCCTGCAACTGCTGCCAAATTCGGAGCCTTGGATCCTTGTTTGCCATATAAAAATGCAGCTTTTGCAGGACAAGGGAAAGCTTAGCTTGGCTTTTTGGCAGTGACCTCTCTTGAAGCAGGGTCCTGTCTCTGCTCTGCAAGAGGTTGGAGCTCCCCAGCTTCCATTCCAGTACTCCAGGGTGCAAACTCTATCAGTAACACCTCTGGGGAGTGGGAAACAGTGGCACTTGTGGAGGATGGGGGCTTAACTTATGGCAGGCGTTCAATGCAAAGGAAGCCAAATTTTTTAGCAAAAGTGGAAATTGACGAGTTGGTTATTTCCTTCTCTCTGTACTCAGTTAGTAGGGAAGGGTCAGTGCACATATAGCTGAAGTCCTAATAAACCCTGCTATCTGGCTTTTTTTGTTGTTTGCTGGAACTAATCTTGTTGCAGGCCTCAATTTACTTAGCTTGCTTTCAAAACTCAAGGGGAGTGTGAAAGAAGGGCAAGTTATAAAGAAAAGCAATTTTGAAGCTCACCTGCTTTTGGTGTTTATCTCATTTATTTCATGTATGACTAATGAGTTGACAATTGGAGCTCATAATACATTCATCTGTAGTTCACTCACGTGCATCAAATAGCATTGCTCTTATACTTCTCTAGCGCCAAATGAATTACAATTTCTGCTTTATACATACGTATACATGTTCACTCCAACTAAGAACTACATTAAATTGCAAGAAAGATTTTTGATATGAGCAAGGATCTGCTATACTGGATACTTTTTAAAGAGTTGAAATTTCATGGCATTGCTTAAATGTGGCCTAGGGTTAATACACTGTGAGTTTCAGGTGTTGAGACTTGTTCATGCTTGGGTCCCACCCCCCCTTCCCCGGAAAAAGTTTGCTTCCTATAACACAGCCACTGGTTGAAACAGACAGCCCCCAGGAATAAAAATGTGTCAGACATGACTAGAGATGACCCAGGAGGGAGTAAGGATGAATATCAAAACTTCTGAATATCTGTCTCCCTGCAGGGGCAGAACTTGACTGACTAACATGGAAAAACGCGAATTGCCTGAACAAAAGTTGTTCAGACTAAAGTTAACATGCAACTTGTTGGGGATATTCCAGCGATACACACCATGTACAAATGTGAAGGAAATGTTCAGATTACAGAATGCCTACTGACCTGTCCCTGTATAGGAGAACCGTGCACCAATAATAGGTAGCTAAGGCTACATAGTGAGCGATAGTATGTTCTTATTTCAGGATCCCAGTTTGAGCAAGGTATTAGGATGTGAGAAGTGTTGTTTTGTTTTTTTTACCATTTTGGCTTTTCACTGTTAACAAAGTCCTATGTGCTAGAAAAAGGGGTGCGTGCATGCGTGTGGACTGTGGTACGAGGTGATTTCTCTGTAGACGGGCTTTTTGCAAAAAGTAGTGTTATCAGCAGCTTATTCTTTACTTTTTAAAACAGAATGTACAGACTTGGTGAAGCTCAAGGTTTTCTTTGGTAAGCTGCCAGGAACGTTAAGAGCAGTATCTACTTTGCATATCTTTGCTTATTAATCACTGCAAGAAAGTCATTACTGTGCCAGTACTAGAGAAGATTACAGGGCAGAAATCCCAGTTATAATGCATAGTTTGTGGGCCAAGCCTCTGTAAAAGAAAGTGGCTGATTGGAGCCACAAGCAATATTAGAATTTAGAGCAATTTTAAAGACTGTTGACCTGAACTAAAAACTTATTCACATAGAAGCAGTTAGTACAACAGTCACACCTTTACAAAGACTCAGCTGTAAGGTGGAAATGGTTAGTTTTGTTTTGTGATGTAATGCTTTTTGGTTGTGGCTTTGGAGAATGTTCCATCTTTTTTTTAAGAAAGACTTATCAAAGTTAGCTAAGTCTCTTGAATACCCCATGATCAGATTATTTGTCTCTTGTAGTTAAGCTGACTGTAGAGCATATGAACAGTCAGTTTTGGAGAGACCTCTGTACATTAAGCTTGAAATTAGCTTGCTATATTTTTGCCTCTGCTTTCATGTAGTATTTTTTTCTGAGCTTACTTTTTATAATTTTTTTTGCCCAGTTCAGTTGATTAGTAAATGCCAGCTTTATTTACTTGATCCAAGTTTGCTTTTCTACTTAAGAGCCAGCTAGCAAAAATACTAGGGAGGAGGAGGAGTCTGAAAAATGATAGACTGAAAAGAATTTGGCCTGGTTTTGCTATTGTATGCATCATTTAGTTTATTTTGCAAGATATTACACTGAATGCCTCTGCATCCTTTATAGATGAAGTATGCAGGCAAAGTGTAGCCTTGGGGTAGAATTTGGAGGCACATTTCATGGAGAGGGGGTAAGCCAGTGCCTGCCTGCCTGAAATCATTCTAAAGGGTCCAGGCTGGAGGTGATGCTTGCATTGTGGTAGTGTTACAGGATGGAGTCCACCATGTTCCCTGTTCCATTAACCAGGAACCTTTCTTGGCAGTGAGCAGTTGACCCAGGGTGTCTTAGTGAAGTTCCTGTTGAGCAGACTTGTTCAGAGATTTTATCTTAACACTGAATAATCACTGCTCACTTTTTTTTTTTGGAAACTTGTCTGTTTCTGATGAAGGTAATGCCTTTTAGAGTGGACCCAAAGGCTCTTCTTCAGTTTGCTTGCACATTGAAAGTCTTTGCTTGGTTGAAGAAGTTTAGATTAGGGTTTGCTTCCTTCCCTTCTTGGTCTGGTTAATACCTTTTAAAAATTCCATCTTTTTGTCTCTCTTAGTTTTATGGCTGTATAGTTTGACCTTTGCCACCTTGGATTCCCAGTCACTTAAACTACTCTGCACTTCTCTAGATTATTGTATTTCATACTGCTGAATGCTAAAAGGACTTAGGGCAGAGGTGGGCAAAATGTGGCCCAGGGGCTGGATGTGGCCTGCCAGGCCATTCTATCCAGGCCATGGGACCCCTAAAAATTTAGAAAATTAATATTAATTTGCCCTGAGCTGCCTGTCATGCGGCCCTCGATGACTTGCCAAAACTCAGTGAGCAGCCCTCTGCCCAAAATAATTGCCCGTCCCTGACTTAGGGCAGTAACTGTTACTGAAGTTATTGGCTGCCTTCTAATGTTGTGGAGATTTGAGCTTAGTGTGTTTGCACATAAAGGTTAAATAAGTGCCCTTTATAGAAGAGAGGAGGTGGAGAGGATTGTGGTTTGGGTTCTTTTTGGCCATTCTCTTAAGGCACTCTTGTTCTTGGTTTGCACAAGTTCCATATTGGCAGACAGGGTATTGTGGTTGCTCTTGCCAGTTTGTAAGCAAGTAGTTCTTTGCTGTTGGTATTTTCCCTTAAAATCTACAGAGCTAAAAGAAAGAATCCGCTCAGAAATATTTATGAACTAGTTTTTTTCAGGTGCACCCTTTGGGGCTGGTACTCATCACGTTGAAGAAAAGTTTCAAGACCACGGTCCTCAGCTTCTCATTATTTCTTCTTTTTGGCACCTTTGCTTCTGGTATGAAACAGTCTGAGACCACTTGATTCTGTCAGCATTTCTCTGTAGTGACAAGGTCGCTTTAAATTGACTAGATGCTGTGTTAACATGCTGTTGTTGATGGGGCAGGAAGTGACTGTGGCTAGGTAGCACAATCTGAAAAGAAAACTTGGCAGAAAGCTGCTTTCAGCTAATCCAAGGAGGAAATGAGTTATAATCAGTATTGAGTGAGCTAATCTCAGGAAATTTATTGCTCAATAGGAGCCTTTGAAAAAAGCATATGCACACACAACATTCTGCATTGAATTGAAAAGTCTGTTTGGTCTATGAAGATAGAAATCTGATCACAACCACCCAGCCCAAACTGGTGACTAGAAACTGTACAGCATCTGTACCTGTTTGCTGAAGGCCTGCCGATTTAACTTTTTTTTCTTTTCTGCCTGTCCTCCACAGCAAACACATAAATATAATCAGCAGATTAGACTGTGCTACCTCCAGGAAAAATACTTTTGCGAACATTGTTCCCTAGAAAGTAAGTGGTTGAGTGCAGATTTGGTAATCAAAATCACAGGAAGCATTCATCAGAATATGCAGAAATTACTCCTTAAAAACTTTTATCAGTATTGTTATGACATAGATTGTTTTAATTCTTAGCTAGCATTAAATCAGTTTTCCTACACAAGTCCTTTCTTACAAGACACTCCTTTCCCCAAAACATGCACATGTAATTTCTCTTGGCTCCGTTCAATAGCCTTTGTCTTGGAGGGGAGGGACATTTCTTCTTTTCTCTGCTTTACTCTACATCTGGATCTGTCCAAACTGTTGCTCTGTGTGCAAGGCAGTGCCAGTAGCACCCTATATGGTTGTTCAGGAAAGTAGCAGATGCTAGCCATGAGGTTGATTGCTGTGAAGATGACTTCCTCTTCCTCACCCTCCAACAGCAGGCTAGATGGCCAAAAGAGGGAAATTGTCTCCACTTTAGCTGCTGCTTTCAATGTTGCTATCTTTTTCTCTGATCTTCCTCCACCCTTAGTTAGTTCCTCTTCTCAGGTTTATTTTCAAGGCAGCTGTATGCCCTTGCATTCTGATCCCAGATGTGCCCCAGGTTATTTTGTACTTACAGCCAGGGTGTTTAAAATATTTCTCTGCAATAACAGATTTATTGGGGATTATAGGCAGAAAAATAATCACTTCATAGAACTGAAAGAAAGTAAAGTACTTCTTTTGGGCCAGGTCCTTGAAATCAACCTTGATTATAAAATTCGGATAGCATTCATTCTACCTTGCATTGCTAATTGTAGAAGGAAAAAGCAGCTAAAAATTACTAGCAAAAGTGTTTAGTCATTTAGAACACCAATGAATCTGATTGGCTGTTCCGTAAATCTAGTGTCAAAAGACAGCTGTGGAAGAGTGGATTTAGTTTACCATCACTCACGTTAATCATTTACTCATTCTTCAGCAAAAAGCCTGCATTGATATTTTTTTCATACAAAGAGTTCTATTACTAAATTGTAGTAGGAGTCTTGAGCTGTAATTTGACTTTTTTTAAAATTAGATTGAAGTTTGACTGCTTTATCAGTACCTTTTTAAATGTTTATTCTCTGCAGTGTATCCTCATAGCTCCTTCTAGTTTACATTTGTTCAAAAGCATGTTATTTTACAGAGCACAATAAATCAAAATGCAATAAAAGTACAGATGTTTCAGGGCAGGTATCAGATCAACATAACAAGCAAGTGATTGAAAAGGAATGAGGTAGATATATGACTGTGTATATCATGTTTGGGGAATAACAAGGTGGGGGGTGAGAGCTTTCATTTGCGTTTGAGAAGCAGGAGAAACAAAACTAGATTTCCAGAGTAGAGGGAGTTCATTTAGGTAAGGTCTGTACTTAGGAGGTAGCTTCATAGAGAACATTTATTGCATTATCCTTATATGTGTGGTGGTGTGAAAGCAGGGAGGGGAACTAGGAAAAAGAATGGTGTTCAGTTGGTGCCACATCTTTGATATCAGTAATGCTTCTGAAAAAACTGCTGACGTTTTTTGCAGACTGTTCATCTTCGTTACTTTTGATGTTTTGTTTCTTTTGCCCTTCTGGCAGGTACTGGAACTCTTGCTAAACCAGGTATACAGACAGCACTATCCCAGATGGAAAAAGACTACCACAACAACTCACTTATATAGCAATGCAGTAAAAAATTAAACTGAAAATGTTTCTGCTAACTAATTGCAGTGGCTTTTTTCAGGGCAGGGAGAGGAGTACTCTATGCTTTTCCTGCTTTTGTGAGGGTAGCTGAAGACTTGCCTGTGAAGGGAAGTGGCAGCCGGCCTGACTGGGGCTGAAAGCTGTACTCTTGATCACCCTATGACTATGGGCTCTCATCTCTCCCAGATTTTCCTGGTATGCTTTGGAAAGCAGGACCATTAGAGACATAGTTCCCAACTTTGTTCCTGTTTGACTACTGAATCATTTTAGATTGGATCTAGTGGATGCTAGACCTGTATTGTAGTGGGAATTAATATGTTAAGTCCTAAATGATAGGCGGTAGGTCTTGTGTTGTTTTAAAAGACTAACTGCAGTTTGAGCCACTGCCTACCTGCCTTCATAACTTTAAATTTCCAGTGAAGATAGAACAATGAACCTTGCTATATTACAAATTCATTACTGTTGGCTTTGCCTTTGTTAACTGTGGATTTATTCCTTTCCACTTTACACAATCAGCTTTGTCACTCATCCATAATCTTTTTTTGTGCAGCCTAACTTGCACACTCATTTGGGACTTCAGGAAGTTAGATACAGGTCTAATGAATATAAATCCTTTATGCCTAACTTCAGTACCTTCAGGCTATCTGACACATTGCATAGAAATGTGAAATTTGGCATTGCTTGCTAAACTGTGATTTTTTTTACCTTAAAAAAAAAAAAAATCAACATGTCCCAGATCAAATTAGCCAGATCAAGTCTAAATCCATTTGAATCATCCAAGAACCATATGTGGCCCTGCTACCAGCAAGTATCTTCCACCCCAGTCTGTAACTTCAAATGCTTCCAAATTCTTTGGCAAGGATCCTACGTGCAGGCCCAGGCCCAGAGGCTTGGGGTTCTCATGCCCCCAAATTTTGTTTGCTCTCAGCTGTATGGTGTGATAGCTCCTTGCAGGTGTTAGAATTTCAGTTGTTTCACAGTTCTTGCAGTTTCTTGTACACACTGGCCATGATTTGGCAAGCCAGGCAAATATGTGGTGATGCAAGAGTAGATATGCTGGGATGTCACCGGAAAGATGTCTTTTCCCCTTTATGTGGATGAGGGAGCAGGAGTCACCTTCAAACTGCAGGCCTGGCTTGTACTCTGCTCTTTCTTCTCTGGCCCCTGTACAGATTTCCAGCCTCTTTACAGTGGTTGCAAAAGCACTTCCTGATTTTGTGAAACAGTTTCCCTGGGTATTGAAGGTGTGGTGTAAGGATGGGGGAGGGTGGAGACTCCAGCGAGAATTGGCTACTTTCATTTAAGCCCAAGTTACATCTTAAATGAAAAATGTATAAATTGGTAACGGCCATTGAAATGAATCCATGAGTTGTATTATGAATGGAGCCAGTAGGAGCTTCCCATTATTATTGTTTTAATATCACTGGTTCAACGTCATGTCCTTTCTGCAGCAGTTGAAATTAGGCTTCAATATTTTGCAATTGTAGAGGACTCTTGAATTAAATAAATGTAACATTTCTTAAGCGATTTCTCCTTTTTGTGAAAAATTTTCAGCCTTTTCCAAAGTAAAAGACTTCATGTTGACAACATTTTAAATATCTCTATAATT
Source organism: Caiman crocodilus (assembly GCA_030014935.1). Taxonomy (NCBI): domain Eukaryota; kingdom Metazoa; phylum Chordata; order Crocodylia; family Alligatoridae; genus Caiman; species Caiman crocodilus. The sequence continues at coordinate 9,179,336 of JAGPOW010001034.1, read as the reverse complement.
GTTTCACCACCTGCGATTTAAAAAAAAAAAAAAAAAAAAGTCCATGTTTATAAAGGTGAATCCTCTTCATTTGCAAGTGGCAAAACCACTTGCATAGGTATGTGGTTAATTTAATGCTACTGTGCAATTCTCTTCACTTCCCTGTTCTGCTTTTGTTATATTGTCTTCCTGCTTTCTCCGCTGTGTTGCCCCATATCATTTTCCCCTCCTGTGCTACAGGCAAGATCATGGGTGTTTCCAGGCACTCTGGAAGAACCGAATAGCTGATGAGCTGGGCCTCAGACTGGGAGCACTGAGGAATTTGCGCAGCAGCTGTCTTGTCACTTTTAAAGTGCTTTTATTTTTTTCTTATCGGCTTTGGGATTTCTCAGCACTTTGCATCCGTAACCCAATAAGCTCTTTTGTTGTCTGAGGTGGGGTGAATAAAAACCCAACAAGGAATCAATAGCTCTAGGCCAAACAATTTAATACAGTGTAAAATATAAGTTTGATGTAAGCTGTCTGGGGGCTGCTCAGGCAACTCAGTCCTGAGAATTATTACTCTACACCAGGATTGTTTTAGAAAAAATATTTGAAATACTAAAAAAGTTCTAAGTACTTTACTAGCTAAATTGAATTAATCCCAATATAACATTTTACAGTGAAATTGCCAGTTTATTTCCCCAGCTTTTATAACTGAACTTTTCAACATGACTAAGGCAATGAGCTGCGTGCCCTGAACAGCTAATCCACACTGGACAAGAACAAAGTACAGGGCAATTTGTTCAGCTAGAGCATAGTGTAGAGATAATATCAAGGAGCACCAACAAGAGGCCTTTGACCGAAGCAACCATGTTAAAACTCTTGCATCAGATTTATTTAAAAAAAGGGTAAATACAAAAGAAAAAAGCAGTTAGTACTTGTCCTTCTTGCCACTTTTTCTAGATAAAGAAATTGTGCTTTGCTACCACAATTTTGTTATGCTGTTTTACTTTAATTTTCAAGAATGGAATTAAAATCTAAACAAGCAGTAGTTCAGTGCAACTTCTTTGCACAAAAGCCATAAACATATTTTCTGTGCTTCATAGATTTATAAGGCTAGCAGGAGAGCTGCAGTCACCTAGCCTGATTTGTATAATATAGGCCTGAATTAATTCTTATTTGAACTAGAGCATCTCTTTTGGAAGAATGTCCAATCCTGATTTATTATTTTTAATAATACTGACCCTACCACAACTCTCAGTAAGTAGTTCTAACAATTACTCTCACTCGTAAAAGTCTGGACTTTATTTCTAGTGTGAATTTTGCCTACCTTCAGCTTCTAGCCATTGAATTTTGTTCATTGCTAGACATGTGTTCTCTCTGTAGGTCCTTGATAATGTAATCAAGTCCCCTCTTTCCCCACCCCTTTTGATAAATAAGTTAAGCTCCTTGTATGAGACCAGTTTCCAATCATCTAATCATTCTTGTATGACTTTTTCTGAAACATCTCCAGTTTTTCAGTAACTGAAGATTTGTAATCCAGTAGTTGACATACCAGTGCCAAATACAGAGGTAATATATTTATTCTTCTCCCTATTGACTTGCTCATATACCCAAGGAGCCTTCCTGGAAACTGGCAGTCAGCCTGTTATCCCCCAGACCTCATTTCTTTTCAGAGCTACTGTTTTCTAGGTTAGAATCCTTCATTTTGTATACATGATCACAACATTGCACCTTTCCCTGTCACCACAGCTGTACCTAGGTATGGAGCCACAGATCAGCTGACCGCATCCCTTATTGTTCCTTATATCTTTCTTGAGTCTTTCTCAAATATTGCTGTTGTCTCTTCCTCCTTCACCAGGCCCTGGATCTGAAGATGGGTTTATTTATGCATATGCGGTATAGCAGGGCTCTCCATCTGGTGGCCTATGGGATGCATGCAGCTCATAAGAGGTTAATTTATGGCCTCCAGCACCCTTGCTTTCATCCCCCACCCCAGAAACTGCTGCAGCTAGAATCTGCAGGTTCCCTCTCCCTCCTTCAGCTTCCATTTACTGCTCTTATTCCTGGGGGCAAGGTGGGGTGGTGCAGCTGTGAGACCTGAGACTCAGGAGCTGGGGAGAGGAGAGTCTGCAACCCCTTTGCAGCTGAGAGAGGTGCTGCAGAGGTTGGGGATGGAGGAAGTGACACTGGTAGCAAGGGAAGGAACCCAGGCAGTTTGCATCCCCTTGGCTGCTCTGAAGCTGGACAGTCCTGCTGTAGAGCACTGATAGCTATCTGCCATCAATCTCTTAAGTGGATAGGGGCAATTGTCAACTACACAGCTACCAGCTGAGCTTCCAGAGCCTTGTGTAATGTAGTCTCCTTCTATGAGGAGTTTGCAGAGAAACTGTGTTCTTACTTGGATGTTTGTGGTATCAGTCAGTGTAATTTGTTTTAAATGAGAAGATATAAAACAGTACATTCTTGTGTTACTCAAATTGAGGTTGCTAGTCTGCTTTGGTAGTGAGGAATTGGCAATGTACAGTACTTGGTGAGAAGCAGGCAGGCCTCATCAGTCTGGAGACTGATCTTTTGCTGCATCCTAAATCAGCATGTACTTAGCAAAGGAGCTGAAAACCAGCAAAGAGATTTCACAGTGGAGGACTTAAGGTGTCACATGTTTAACTTAACACTTCCTGGGTATATCTACACATGTGCTTTACTGTGGAGTTGACCAATTAGCTCTGTAAAGTGTCACTGTTTACATGAGCACTGGTATTGGGGTGTGGTAAATTAACTAACTCCACTGTAAGATAGTGTTGTCCCTGATAGTGCTATCTTATGGTGGAGTTATTAGCTGTGGTGAAACATGCATGTAAATGCTGGTCTGGGCATGAATCTTGCCTGGTTCACCCAGGCAGCTGGGGGCCAGACCCTGCCTGCTGCCTAGCCATGCAGCTCTGCACTTCAGGCACTTTTGTGCCTCAGCCAGCCCCTCCACAGCACACCACCACCACCTGGAGCCTGGTGATTATCATGTTTTACCCTTCCTTGTGTACCTAACTAAGTCTGGTGTGGTGGAAAGGGAGGGAAGGGGCATGGGGGGAGGGGCAGATTAGTGTCCCCTGCAGTGAGAGAGGGGGCAGGGGGAGGGGCTGTACAGGCAGGGTGAGTGGGGGAGGGGCCCAGAGCCATGGCTTATGGGTGGGAGGCAGCTCCTGCCACTGCTTGTACCCTGGGAGGATGTATACCTCCCAGATCTGTGCTGGGCAGGATGGGCTGCAGCCAGGGCTTTGTGGAGCTCTTCTCAGTGGTGCTGGCCTCAGAGCAGGTGCTGGTGGCACTGGGAGGATGCTGTATCCATCTCAAATTTCAGCAGAGCAGTGCTGGGAATGGAGTAGTGGCAAAATTTAGGGTGGATGCAGCATCCTCCCAGCCCCGCTGGCAGCTGCTTTGAGCCCACCCCCTGCTGAGAAGAGCCCCTGTATTCCTGGCTGTAGTCTGCCCTGCCCAGATCTTGGGGGGGGGGGGGCGGGGGGGGGGGAGGCCCCCCCCCCCCCGCCGTCCCCCGAGGCACACACGGGTAGGTGGTGACTCCC
>JAGPOW010001034.1:9136756-9175694 GCA_030014935.1 Caiman crocodilus | reverse complement strand
GGGACATGCCCCTCCCCCCATGCCTTCCCAGGATGCAAACAGTGGTAGGAGCTGACTCCCCCCTCCCACAAGTTGAGGTGCCGAACTCCCCTCACCATGGGGGACATCGATCTTTTGTCTGAATGATTCAGGGATCACAGCTACATTTTAGTCCTTGTTTGTTGGTTTTATCATCTTCCGTATGTGAATCTTAAAGCATTTCTGTAAGATGTCAAGACCTACTTTATAGATTCATTCTGTAGCCAGAAAAACAGAAGTAAAATGTTTACCAATAGCAGAACCAACTGGGTCAAGTTGCTGCTTATTATTTTTGTGCATTAAGTAATATGTAGCAGTCATCTCCCAAACACATTCTTTAGGTAACTGAAAGACTGTTAGGGTTTGAATCCTATTGCATTTACCCAACATGTGAATTGGGTAGCTTTTTCTGGGCAGGCTTCTTTTAGCTATTATCTTTCCAGTGAACAAGTATCTTTGGGGGCTCAGTATGTGAAGTGTTTATTTCTATGGAGTGCATAACATTTTTCTTTCACAAATTGTTACTAGAACTAATGTAAAAGTCTCACTTTTTGTGACTCTTTTTGTGGGGGGGGTTCAGTTTGGAGTATTGATTAGGTTTTACTTTTCAGCCTTCTCTTGTGGCTTGTTTGCTCAGAATGTTTAACAGCAATCCAGTTCTAGTTGGTGAAATGGGCAGTAGAAACTTCAATTAAAAAAACCACTGTAGAGCCTCTACTACTATAGCTGTGTTGACATGGCTCTATCACTAGGTCCCTCCTGTGTTCATGCAGCATTTCCCAACAGAAGGGGCTTTTTTGCTAGGATAGCTGCACCTTCCTGAATAACACATACTGTGTCAACAAAACCACTTTCTTGGTGTAGCAGCATTTGCTTTGGGATTTTGCCAGCATAACTAAGTCAGTGAGAGGGCATGTCTTCTTACAACTTTAACTGATGCAGATCTGCTGGTATAATTTAGGCCAGGTCTTTGCCACAAAGTGTTGACTGTGTTTGGCCTTTTGCAATACCAAAGCATGGCCTCCTCTGTCCCCAAAGAAGAGGAGTTTTCAAAGGCATTAAAAAAAACCCCAAAACAAAAAACTTGGGGATTTAAAGAAAAGTTGTTAACTGGATTAACCCAGTCATGCAGGCTCTATTAGAAAAAGCCTTTTCTTCATTTTGCAGTTAAGCCTTGCTGGCAGTTTTAGAAGAAATCCTGCATTTGGTTTTCCCTTATTTTTACTAGTTATTACACACTTGTCCTCTTTCTCTGTTTCAGCTCTTTTTCTAGCCACTAGGAGCCATGTCTGATAACGGAGAACTGGAAGACAAGCCACCAGCCCCTCCCGTTCGGATGAGCAGTACCATCTTCAGTTCTGGGGGCAAAGACCAACTGTCTGCCAACCACAGCTTGAAACCCCTGCCTTCTGTACCAGAAGAGAGAAAACCTAGAAACAAAATCATCTCCATCTTCTCTGGCACTGAAAAAGGTAAGATGCTCCCAGGTAGACAAAAATATTTTTCTACAGGCAGTAGACATGCTATTGAGGCAGTAGTCTAGAGATTCAAAACAAATCCATAACCTGGAAATCAGTAAACATCAGATTTCATATTCTGATCTTTCAAAGTATGGGTGATTCTGCAAGGGCACGAGTCAGCAGCCTTTCAGAGTGGAGTTGCTTGTTGCAACCAGACTGCAGCCCTCGCACTGCCCATGAGAACTGCCGTCACCTTTGCCACATGTTGCCCATTCCCATCCCTGGTGGCAGTGAGGAGGAGTGATTTCAGCAGTGATGGTGAGCATCACATGCCCTACAGAATAAGGGGAGGTGGGGTATGCTGCAGGGGCATTGCTGGTGTGGCATAGGGCAGAGTGGATAGAAGGTGCCAGACTGAGCTGCATGCTACTGATTCCTTGTGAGCTTTAGGTTGCCAACCTCTGTGTGAGGGCGAGTGATTAATTTCAAATGCATTTGTTTTGGAGTGAAGAGGAGATTTTTCTGTCCTGTTTGCGGTATGTGGAGTTTTAGGCGGGGGAAGAGGTGAGCTAAGTAGGTCCCTGGGGAAAGCTGCTAAAATAACATTCTCTTAGCTCCTTTCATCATTCAGGAAAATCCTTGTAAATTCATGCTCTTCTCCTAGTTTATTCCTGATTTTTGTGGTATCACATTCCACTTTCTTCCCCGCCCTGCTTGCCCCCTCCCGCCCTGAACCAACGTACAAGTCTCTTCTCACTGTTTGTCCAGTGTAGTGGGGTCCTGAGCTTGGAGTTTGTACAGACAAATAAATAACAATGAACTGATTATTCCCTTTTCCATATAAATCCAGTTTCAGATATTTCTCCTTGTAGGATCATCTGAGCATCCAATAAGGTCAAGTCTGGGATACAGTTTTCGCTCCAATTTGACTTTTTTTCTGCATTTCACATCCTTAGCAATTGTTTTGTGATTTAAAACTTATTCTTGAACAAATACACCTGGGTCTCCTTTGGCCGTACTGCTGAAACCCTTAGAATTTAATAATTTTTCTTTTTTACATGGTCTCTCTCTCTCTTTGGAAATTTTATCTGCAAAGACAGTTTTTAAAATTCTGTTAATTTTAGGTATCGTCTCTAGAGGAATAAATATTTAGACAAAAATTTAGGTCTTTTAAGTGGGTGTGCATAAATGTGATTGGAGTTTGGGGATGAAGGGCATCACTTAGATGTGACACACAGCTGTCTGTCCCTTCAGCTGTCACTGTGACTCTGGTCTCCTTCTGAGAACCATAGAGGCCAGGCTCATTCATATTCATAAGATGGTTTTCAGTATTCTGCTGAAGTCTCTCTACAATGGATTGTTGGCGTGTTTCTTGTCTCTTTTAAGTAACTTAAAAAACCGAGGGGACTGTGGCATAGATACCTACACAGTCAAATGGGTCGCTAACTGACTGGAGGGCCACACCCAGAGTGGTGATGGGTGGATCATTTTCAGCCTGGAGGGATGTGGGCAGTGGGGTCCCCCAGGGCTTGGTCCTTGGACCAGCACTGTTCAACATCTTCATCAGCGACTTGGACGAGAGGGTAAAAGACACCCTAGTCACATTTGCTGATGACACTAAGATGTAGGGGGATGTGGGCATGTTAGAAGGGAGGAATAGGCTGCAATTGGACCTAGACAGATTACAGAGGTGGGCAGATGAGAACAGGATGGGTTTCAACACTGACAAGTACAGGGTAATGCACCTGGGGAGGAAGAACCAGCAGCATACCTACAGGCTGGGGAACTCCCTTCTCGTCAGCGCAGAGGCAGAAAAGGATCTTGGAAAATTTATTGATACCAAAATGGACATGGGCCAACAGCGTGGGGATGCAGTCAGGAAGGCCAGCTGCACCTTGTCATGCATCCACAGATGCATCTTGAGCAGGTCCAAGGAGGTGATCCTCCCCCTCTGTGCGACACCGGTTAGGCCACAGTTGGAGTATTGCATCTAGTTCTGGGCGCTGCACTTCAGGAGAGATGTGGACAGCATTGAGAGGGGTCAGAGGGGGGCCACCCGCATGCAGCAGGGCAGGCCTTACAAGGAGAGGCTAAGGGACCTGAACCTGTTCAACCGCCACAAGAGAAAGCTAAGGGGGGATCTAGTGGCCATTTACAAATTAGTCAGAGGGGACCAGCAGGCATTGGGGGAGTCCCTGTGCCCCCAAGCACTCCCAGGACTGACTAGAAATAACGGTCACAAGCTGGCAGAGGGTAGATTTAGACTAGACAACAGGAGGCGCTACTTGATAATCAGGGCGGCTAGGATCTGGAACCAACTTCCAAGAGAAGTGGTGCTGGCTCCTACCCTGGGGGGGTCTTTAAGAGGATGTTAGACAAACACCTTGCTGGGGTTGTTTGACCCCAGTACTTTTTCCTGCCATGGCTGAGGGTCGAACTTGATGATCTGCTCAGTTCCCTTCCAACCCTACCAACTATGAAACTTGGAAGCCAATTATATCGTTACTATTCATTCATCCACTATATTTCTTCCTTAAAGTCTCCCAGTTATGCTGAGCCAGTCATGCAGGCTTCACCACCTTGTTTGGTGGGGACTTTTGTTTTATCCAGTGATTTTTATTTACCACACCAAACCTTCCCCCAACAATCAACCACCAAGGGAGTCTTTCTTCTCATCCAGCTGTCTGTCCCTTCAGCTGTCACTGTGACTATGCTCTCCTCCTGAGAACAACAGAGGCCAGGCTCATTCATATTCATAAGATGGTTTTCAGTATTCTGCTGAAGTCTTTCTACAATTGATTGCAGGCATGTTTCTTGTCTCTAAGGACTTGTTTGTAAAAAAAAATTTAATTTTTCTTTTGGAATCTAGAATAACTTTTTTTTCAGAATGGGCAAGTCTTAAGGTGTTAAGTTTAAGGAAGAATTTGGGGGTAATTCTCTCCTGTTGACTTCAGGTATTGGAGATTTAGGAGCTCTAAACTTCCACATTGGTTTGGAAGAAATGGATCCCAAATCTACTCAGTGCCTGTGTAGAGGACTGTGGAGAAGGAGATACAGAAATAGAGGCCTGGATGGGTCCCTGGCCAATTCATCACATCCTATGTGGTGAACTGGGGAGTAGGGTGGGGTAGTAATTATAGGTCATTCCCAGTGAGATGAGCTTCACAGAGAGCTGATCTTTTCTGTTGTGACAAGTCCCTTCAGTCTACTTCAGGTCTTGACTTGATCTGCCTTTGCTGTAAAAATCTGTATTTAACTACTGTGATGAAGGTAGTGGCAGCACACTGCTAGACCTTGAGGTGGAGTATTAAATAGTTGAGGGATGCATTACAATAAATAGCAGCTCCTTTTACCCTTTCCAACAGATGGGATGTTCCTTGTAAACCTGACCTGCCAAACTGGCTCTTGCAAGTGTCATTGTAAGAGCACTTACAAGTTTAACAGAATGGAATTGACCCTGGGAGGAGGAGAAGACCTGATGTTTAAATTGGTTTGTGGGCACCAGTTGAAAAGTAAAATTGGGTTGAAGTATCTTTAAAAATGCAGGGTAAGCACAGGATTGCCTGTAATCTGTGAGCAGCTGGAGTTGCATTTAGTGGCCAATCCCTGCTGGTTTCTGTGGGAGCCACCAGTGAACTGTAAAAACTGAGCTCAAGTATGAAAATGAGCAGTGCAATCATTAAAAGTATATATATCATGCTACCACTTGTGTTCAATATTTCTATGTTGTCTGTGTGTATAACTGCACTGTTGAAATTAGGGAAATAGAAGGACATTGTGGCAGCTTCATTAAGCTTGTTGATAGTTGCAATGGTTGTCTAAAATTTGTTTAAAATTCATTATTTGCTAAAGTAGACTATGTCTCTTTGTGCTAATGCTTTTCTGCTTAGATCTGACTTGTTTGTTTAATTTGGGCCTGCACATTTACTGATACAAGATAACACTAAGGTAATGTGTTTAAGCTAATGTAAGTGTGTACAAGAGGAGTTCACACCACTTTGATTTCAAGTAAAAAATGTACCCTTAGTTAAAGTTGTTCAACATTGTGTGTAGATATGCTCCCCCCCCCCCCCCCAAAAAAAAAAAAAAAAAAGTGAAAGGATTTTCTGTATGAGAAGACAAAATGTATTGAGGTTGTGGGTTTCTTTCTGTAAATTGAGTTCTTCAGATGCTTTTCTATTTGGAGAACTCAAAAAAACCCCCCCTTATTTGATTATCACAATGACAATTTCCAATAAAAATGATACAAACATTCATTAAAATGTTTGTGGGTCCTTATGGCTGTGAAGTGGGCCATAAAATGGAAGAAGTGTGTAAAATGGCTAGTAGTAAGGTTTAGGGTAGTCACTTTCTGGCAGTCAGGAACAACAGATTAGGTGTTAGTTGCATCTGAGTTGAATCCACTCGAGTTACGTATTTAAAAACCACATTTTATTTTCACTTCTGGTCACTTTATAGAAACATTAGCTTTCCCCCATGTTTTCCATGTTTGGGTAACCCAGAAATGCTTAAATGAAATTTTGCTTTTGGGCTAGTGTTTCCTACTTTTATTTAGAGCAAAGCATGTAATTCTTGGGTCATGCCTGGAGGGTATGGACCCTGAGATGGGTAGGAATTTGAATCCCAAATCATACTCAGGGGGAGTGTTTTCATCCTTCCTGGGTCTGGGGGTTTTGTTTCATTCCTTCCATTCTTTTGCAGCATACATACCACTATGGTTCTCAGCAGTTGCCCTGGGAAAAGGGATGATTAGTATTAGGGAAGCTTTCTTTGCGCTTTCACTGCCTGGACGGTGGGAGTGGGCAGCAGCTTTAAGCATGAGGGGAAAACATGGGACTGACAGATCCCATTGTCCACGACTGGTCCCACCATTTAGCTTTCTGTTCTGTCCCTAGTTCAAGCCCCGTAACTGTTCTCATACCCAATTCTCCATCTGCTGTTGTTTCATCCTCCAACAACAACCTGGTCCCACCCAACCTCCTTCCCTACTCCCCACCATCTCTGTCTATTCCAGTCTTCTGCATTCTTGAATTGTGTCTCCTAAAAACATAATATTTTTTAAGACAGACAAGGTTCTTTGGGTAAATCTGATATCTTTTATTAGACCAACTTAGTTGGAAAAAATTCTTCTTTGTAAGCTTTTGGGCACAAACACCCTTTGTTAGGCTGAGGAAGCATCTGCAGTTGGTGTGTGCGCTACCTGGTTGGAATGAATAGTACAGAATCCAGATGCTGGTATGCATGCAAGAAAGCTGGTCATGACAATATAAACGAATACAGCTACAACCTACACCCTGTAACAATTTTTTAAGATATAAGAAGCCCAAATGAGAGAGCTGTGGTGGGAATCTTTGGGCCAAATGACCCAGGGACTGGAGTTTCTTTTTGACCACACTCAGTTCCATTGCCTTCGGAAGCCTTTTGTCATCCCTCCCTTTAATCAATATGTATTTTCTTGACCATACATCTAAAATCAAATCAAGTCCTCAAGTGGATTTTAGGTGATTTTAAAGTATTGCTCTTAAAGCAGAAATGTTGGTCCTGGGGTCAAGCTGTCAAATGAAGGTTCTGCAGAATGCAGACTGAGAGCTGGAAACATCCACAAAATGCATTTTCTCAAAACAGTCAGGGGCTTGATATCACAATGCATAGGCATAGCTGAGGTTCAGTGAGCATAGCAGGTTTTCTTGCAGCATCCGGTTCCTGTGATGAAAGGCCTGCTTTAATACAGCCTGGCTGCCTGTACATGCTTGCTTCTAGGTGTGTCAGTTTGATGCATGCTGACCTGGAGTTTCAAGCAGCATTCTTAACTTTTTCACTGTAATTCCCTGCAAAATGCACTGGGTGATGTGTACTAGCAGAGGGAAATTCTGAGTTTGGGGAGGATTGGAGCTGTTGTTTAAACTTCAGGCATGTCTAGTAATTATGCTTTTCCTGACTGAAAAGCAGGGTTCTGTCCTTGTCATTGGAAACTGGTATGAGGTATTCTCACCTGCCTAGAAGTCAAGGAAAAGGTACCCTACTTCCTTCAATGCTCTGGGTTCCTGCTAGCTTGAGGAGCAAGGGACAGTGTCTTGTCTATTTATGCTTTAAAACAAACATCACTTCATTATCCCCTTATTAAAGGGATTCCTGTTGAAATGCAGAACCGTGATACAGATATAGCCAGAGGTTCAAAAATAGTGCAGCCTTTCACAGTGGCCTTGTTAATGGAACTTCAAGTACCTGCTGCCAAGTTATGACTCACTGACCCTGCCTCTTGGCTGAGTTTTGCTGCCTGCATTTGTTTAAAGCATTTCTCTGATCTGCTATTCCTGTGGGTAGAGAAATGGTTTTAGAATCGTTGCCCAGTGTACTAATAAGATGGGTGTTTTATTGGAAGGGGAAGGGTTTATTTGTGCAGCACATGCCTGGGGATTTGAACACTTAAGTTATGTTCCCTAGAAGTCATCAGATGCTTCAGGGCAATCATCTTCTAGAGGAATGTAACTTACTTTCTCCTTTTCCATAAGCAGCCACAAAGCGTTGGGCAAGGAGTGGGTTCTCTGAGTACCTTTGAGTAAAAAAACAAACAAACAAAAAAGATAAGTAGGTTTCCCCATTTCTATAATAACATTTGCCAGTCCATGTACTTTTTGGCTGTCAGACCTATGCAGCCATATTAAAGATATCCTGTTTATAACAGCAAAGTTTTTCCAGTGCATTGTTAAGCTGGGAGCAAGACACGTGCCTTTTAATTTCAAAGTATTGTCTTTAACTCCTTGTCCTTCCTTTCCCGCTAGTGTGAGGAATTTTACAATTGGAAAAGCAGTCAAACAGGTAACTAGGAAAAAAAAGATGGCTTTGTTATACTTTATTTATTTATTTATTTATTTAGAGTTAAAGCCTTACTGAATAATGTATATTTTTTTTTTATTAAGGACCCACTCATGTAATATGATTAACAGCTGTAGTCTTCAGTTTAGCATAGCTGTAGTCATATAACAGTTAGTTAAGAAAACATTGCTTGATTTTTTTTTTTTTGGTAACTTTTTTTCTGAGCTGAAATTTGAAATGGCTTTTGGTCCTAAAACAGCTTAAGAAAAAATCAAAGCAAATTTGGTATGCTGGTGGGTTGTCTGAAAGGTCCCTTGATATGCACAGTGTTTGAAAGTGTCTGAGAGAAGTTTTATGTTTTGAAAACTTACAAATTGATAATCAATTGAGAAGGCATTTAGAAAAGGCAGCATGTTCAGTACGCTTATTACAAGAAATGAAGTATTGTGTGCCATTCTGTTTAGGTTCTCCCCAGCTAGCATGAATGTAGGTGGTTATCAGAATCTTGGTGTTGCGTCAGTGCATCTATCAGTCATTTAAATGGCCACACACTGGCTATTTTGTAATGTGTTTTCAGCCTTCTTCATGCTGTCTCCTTCCTGTCTCCAGTGAGGGAAGGGGGGCAGGGCATTATCCACTTTGCCAAGACCAAGAAAGGACCCCAGTAGAGGGGATAGGGGGAAGTAGTAGCAGCAGGCAAGTAGAGCAGTACCTGAGGCCTTCCAGTAACAGAACTAGCCCAACCTGGATGCATTTTTCTTCAAAGACGTAACAGTTTGTGATGGGGGCAGTGGAAAATCAAACATTATGAAGAATGTGACCTTGATCAGGTGTGGGCCGACTATAGCCTGCGGTCCGGATCTTGCCTACCAGGCCATTCTGTCCATTCTGCGGGGGGGGCCCTAAAATTTTTTACAAAATATGAATCTGCTTCTGGATGCCTGTCAAAGATGATGGGAGCCAGGGGCAGTACTACCCAAGGGGAACTTCAGCAGGATACGGAAGCCCAAGCCTGCCCTGTCCCCAGCCTTTTTCCTGCCTTCCTGCTCCAGCACCATGTGGCTCCTGGCTGCATTGCTGGACTTGAGAGCATGGGGTTGCGCTGGTACCCCGGGGGTGTGTGTGTGGGGTGGAGGGGGGTGGGCTGTGTGTGTGTTTCTAGGGTGAGTCCCACAAGCACACCCCACCATACACATGCAATTGTTGCATTGCCATACAGACAGACCCCCTCACCCCACTTGCACTCCTTCACACATCCCAGCCACTCTCCCCCCCATATCACACCACAAACCCCTTACCCACCCACATCCCACATATCCAATATGCACCCGCACCTTTCCCAACAAACCTATACCCACTCCCGCCACAATATACAAGAGTAAGACTTCATTTTAAGCTATTATATACAATCACCTCTGTCTACTACACCAACGTGTAAACCAGGACAAAGACATTTTTTTAAATCAAATTAATAAATGGTTTAGATGTTCACTTTTTAGAATATAATTTGGTATATTTCTGGTTCCAAGATGGCAAAACCTCTTGCTGAAAGGAATACTTCTGGGGCTAAGAAGAGGGACTGTTTGCAGGCCAGATGAGCTATACCAAGTTCCCCTGTGGGCTGGATTTGACTGGTGGATGCAATCTGACCCCTGCAGGACAGGCATGAGCCACCTTGGCTCCTACGGGACACACATGGTTGCAGTGTTAATTGTCACTACTGCCCTACTGCCAAAATTTCCATCCTGTTGAGGAGTCCTATGGGCACCCCTGCTGTATGTGACTGCAGTGCCTGACATCATGGAACTCTGAATCAGGTTTTAAGTTTTGCCACAGTATAAACAATATGAATACAATGAAGACTGAGTTCTTGTGCTGTATGTAGGCTAAATAGTAATGTAGGGAGGGCCTGTCTGCTCTAAGCAGTTGTGCAGTGTTCATGTCCAATTCTCAGAATAAGGAATGGTGCCTACTATAGCATTTGATAGATTTGTTGGGCTAAACAGATACTGCAGTCTTGAAGATCCTCTTTTCTAAATTTTAAATGTGTGATTTTTTTTCAATGTCTTTTTAGCAAGCAAGAAAAAAGAAAAAGAAAGGCCAGAAATCTCCCCTCCATCAGACTTTGAACATACCATCCATGTTGGCTTTGATGCTGTTACTGGAGAATTCACTGTAAGTATATCTGACTTAGAGGAATTCAGAAAGCCTTCATGTGCTTCCATGCTGCAGTGAGGACAGTGTGTCACTTCGGCATAAAGCTTGAGTTGGTTCATTCTTTTTCATCACAAAAGTAGCTTGTTCTGTACACAGTATCTAGAGCGGTGACCTTGGTTGGCTTCTTAAGTGCCTCTGGTACAAGTGTTTAGTAGTATTTTGGGCTCTTAATGGTTTGAACCCCTTAAAGTAACCTGTTTGCAGAATTCCTGTTAGGCTGTGGCAAGGGTGGGCAATTATTTGGGGCAGAGGGCTGCTTGGGGAGTTGGATATGCTATCATGGGTTGAGACACCCCTCCTTTTGCCTCCCCCAGCCCACAACAGCTCATTCAAACCCCCTAAGTGACTCTCTGGCCCAAATAATTGCCCAGCCTTGGGCAGAGAGAACAGAGGTTAGGGGTACCTAATCCTTGTTTGCCCCCTTCTCCTTGTGCACCCTCCCCCCTGCCGCCTCCTCCTGAGTCCTTGGCATGCATCTGGGCCAGTGCTGCACTGTATTCTCTTGTTCTGGCTCAGGCCATGTGGGTGCAGCTTGTGTGGCTCCTGCCTGATCCTGCTGCATGCCGGGGACTCGGGGTGGAGGAGAGTGTATAGGGAGAAGGGAGGAAACAGCATGACGCTGGCCTGGCTGGGCCCAGATGATGTACAGCTCCTGGCCCCCTTCTCCTTGCACTCCCTCCTCTATCCCAAGTCCTTGGCATATGGCTGGGTTGAGCAGGAGCCATGCCAGCTGCACCCACTTGACCTGAGCTGGTGCATGGTAATACAGCATGGCACTAGCTTGGCCTAGCTATGTGCTGGGGACTCGCGGTGCAGGGAGAAGGGGGATGGGAGCTGTGGGTTATCCAGACTCAGCCTGGCTGGTGCCATGCTGTGTTTCCCTCTTCTTCCTGCAGCCCCTCCTCCACTCCAAGTCCCCAGCATGCAGCTGAGCTAGTGCCATGCTGAGTTCCTGTGCATTGCTTTAGGCCACATAGGTGCAGCTGGTACAGCCCAACCCCACTGAGTGCTGGGGACTCAGCTTGGGCAAGAGCCATGCCCAGCTGCACCCATGTGGCACAGCCTGAAGCAGCATGTGGGAACACAGCATAGCACTGGTGCCCACACCCCTTTCAGCCCTGCTTTAGCAGAGCCTGCATAACCTGTGGCTTCTGGCCCTCTTTCCACTGTACCCCCTCCCTCACCAGTGGGGAGAACCTTACCTGAGCTTTGACTCCCTGGGCTCAGGGTCAGAGTGGGACACAGACAGGGAAGAAGCCTGGCCTGGGGCTGAGCAGCACCTGCCTTGGAACTTACACTGGGGCCTGGAGGGTGGGATAGGGTGGGATGGCTGCGGGGGAGGGGCTGCTGCTGGAGCTGGCTGGCATGAAGAAGGGAGAAGAGCAAGAGGCACTGAAAGCCAGGGCAGCTGCGAGCTGGATAAAATTCTCCTTCAAGGGAGCAGCTGCAGGCTGGGTAAGATAATTTGGCAGGCCGGATCTGGTCCATGGCTGTATTTTTTCCACCCTGGGCTATGGAATAGCCATGGAAAATATAAAATTACCTCTATCTTGTTAATTCCTTTCTGTTTACAAATGATCAGGCTGTGCTGAATGGGGAGCACTGGGTTAATGTACCTGAATTACATGTGACATGTGTTGGAGGTAGGCTTCTTCGTGCAGCCTCCCAATAGACCAGAGAACCTGATAGAACTCTTGAATGTTTGAGCGCTCAGCTGATGACTTGGTTTATGTTGATGTCTGAGCTAGTGGCTGAAACCTCACTGCCTTTAATATAGTTGAAATGACAAAATAAAGGAAGAAGAATTCATTCTTCTTGTCTAATTTAAAAAAAAATGTGTTTCAGGGAATGCCAGAGCAATGGGCTCGGTTGCTACAGACCTCAAACATCACCAAGCTAGAACAGAAGAAAAACCCCCAGGCAGTACTAGATGTGCTGAAATTCTATGACTCCAAAGACACAGCAAAACAGAAGTATTTGAGCTTCTCTGCTCCAGGTGAGACGGAAGTACCTACAAGGTGTATTCATACGTGCAGTTGAGTCTCTAGAACTATTTCTGATCTTTGTATGTTTGTTGTTTAGCGTTAAGGAATTGCACTCCAGTGCTGAAGAGTCAAATTTAATTTCTAATGGGGGAAAGGAACAGTTGAAAATAGTATCCACAGAAGCTGAACTCTGCCTTCCCTTTTCCAAGCGGGGAAGAGAGCAAATGGAACAGAATAATTAACTTGGAGTAACATCATCAGTTTGTAATGAGCTTTATTTATGAAGTGAAAATTATAGGGCTATAATGAATTGGGTTAATGCTGTGGAAATCTTCACTTTTACTTGTCCAATGCCACTTGGCTGTAAAATTGCTCTACAGTAACTTGTACTGGTTTCACTGTTTGATAGGACCAAATGTTTAACATAGATTCTCATTCTTAATGCAAGTTTTAGAGGAGGAGAGACTGTAGAAAAAAAAAACCTGCATTTTTTTTCTAATGTCTTCAGTAGTTTTTAGCTGATCAGATCCCAAAGAAAATCCATTCTGAAAACAGCTTGGTAATAATGCTTTGTCATGCCTTCACCTTCACTTCAAATATGACTAATGAAACAACAGAGTCTGTTTAATTGTAATCTTCTGTCTCTTGCACATCAAAATCAATACACAATTTGACAAAACAGGAAATCTCTTCTTTAATTGAGATCCAAGAAATCTGTATCTGACATGTATTGGCTGATTTGGGATGGGATGGGGTGGGAATCTTTGTAGCATCTTACCTGCATTGTGGCTGGACTAAGTCACTTCAGTTGTTGTCTCATGTTTTTCACCATGTAAATTTACTTGAATGAGAAGGGAGAAATGCTTGGTACTGTCTCTTCTATTGATGTGCTGGTCAGCTGCTCTATCAACTTTACTGTTATTATTTGGCTATTTACACACACTTATTTTGCTTTTTCTTCATGTTTAGAAAAAGATGGTTTCCCTTCAGGAATGCCAACAGTAAGTGTGCTTATTGTTGCTTTTACCTCTTTAGGGAGACTCCATTTTAATTATAGATTTAAGTTGTAGCTTTATGCTGTATAATAAAACCATATTAGACTATTTCTTACTTGGTTTCCTTTAAGAACCCTTGGTAAAGGAAAGGGAGGGGGTCAGAATATTTTTTAAAAATGAAGATGAAAATTCCAAAAATTCCTTAACTTCTAGGACCCATGACTTTGGAAGGGAAAACTACAGTTTTGTTAATTGTTTTCTTCTTCCTCCCCTCCCCCCCACCCCACCTCCTTCCTTAATAAATACACAGCCAAATGCAAAAGGCTCAGAGCCCTCAAAAGCAGTAGCCGAAGATGATGATGATGATGAAGAGGCTCCCCCTCCAGTTATTGCCCCACGACCAGACCATACAAAATCAGTAAGTAATTTCAGTTTCCTTCAAAAATGTTTCCCTTTATTGCTGGCCTTTCTATCTAGTCCTTGCCTTAACAAACTGGGGAAGTTATTTGCAAGGGGAAACTTTACTTGTTAGACTAAAAAGTTTTGTGTGCGTGTGTAAATATGTATGACGTGTGTAAATAATATATGACCTTCCTTCCAGTTCTACCTTTCAGGTTCCATTTGGATCAGGAGAACCATAACAATACTGTTGTTTTTATGGGGGTTGTATTAAAGGAATCCAAACTTCATTTCCTTATCTTCCAAATCACATCACAAGGAAAAATGTCAGTGATTTACTAGTCTTTTTTAGTGCCCAAAAGTTATGGATAATCTGTACATTTTTATATAGTAGCCCTCACAGTTATGTGCTTGACTCTCTCTCTTCTGTTCTGTTAGAATACTTGGTGTCCTTTTCTCCCCCTCCTCCCTGGCTAATGCCAAGTTAAGTTAACCTTAGGACTGTATTCCCTCTACTAGAATATATGAGAATTTAAACACTTAAACTGTCAGATTAGTGCCATCTTTTTTTTTTTTTTTTACTTTAACATTTCTTCCCTGCTGAGTGAGTGCCAGAGACCCTTCTTGCCCTTTTATGCATTCTCTGATAAAGGCCATATTTCATTTCACCCATCCCTGTAGTTTTGCTTTGCCTGAAAGGTGGGTGTAGATTGGGCATAATTTTCATGAAATCCTGCTTATAGTAACTAAAGAGTACCTCAGACTTAAATGGTTTGTTTTCTTGATAAATTGGTTCCAGCATCTGCACTATCCAGTAGGTATTCAGCTTAGTCTTTCAGAAGTAAGTAATGGTGCACCCATGTTGATTCTTACTAGAATTCAGAAATTCTCTGAACAATTGACTGACTTCTCATTCCAAATGCTTTCAAATGAAACAATTATTAGAACTGTATGGCAGTTTTGAATCTGAAAAACAGTGATCGTAAAGAAGATTCTGATGGTGAGTGATCTTTCTCTTGTCACAGATTTACACGCGATCTGTAATTGACCCCATCCCTGCACCAGCTGGTGATACTTGTGTTGATAATGCTGTCAGGTCAGCTGACAAGCAGAAAAAGAAGACCAAAATGTCTGATGAAGAGATTATGGAAAAACTACGTAAGTGATTTTTTTTTTTTTTTTTTTTTTAAAGCTTCTGTACTAATGACAGTAGTATTGAGGTTCTGTAGTGACTTACTGAGCCCTTTACTTATAACTGGTAATGCCTGTTGGAGTTTCTTTTAGCAGATACCAATCAATTGCATTTAGTCAAAATCTGAGTTTGTCACAAAAGAAGTTTCATCTGTATTAGGTCTTGATTCTTTTCTCGTAGGCAGCATATTGACAACTAAGTCTTGATGCCATTATTCCCATTTTCAGAACGTAGGACGTGCTATGCTGGGTCACACCAATGGTCCTTCTAGCTCAGTATCCTGTCCCTGACTGGAAGGGCTGGATGCTGTAGAGCATTGAAGCAGATCTCTATAGAGATCCCTGTTCAGTATTCTCCCTGGCATCCATTGTTATTGTGTTAAAGATGCCTGAGGAAACAACTCCAACCCTTCTGATCAATGGCCATTAATAGATCTAGCATCCATAAATTTATTTAGTCCTTTTTTAAACCTGGTTACATCATCTGCCTCCACACCCTTCTGTGGCAATGAATTCCAAAACTTAACTGTATGTTGCATAAAAAAGTAAAGATAATATTGCAGCTATGATAAGTTATTCAGCATCTTTGGGCTATTCCCATTGGTAGCACCAAACCTAGTACATTTTTGCTGTTAGGTTTCTAATCTTTATAGGTGAAACTATAATATTGTAGCCAAATTTTGACAGGCAACTGCAAAATTACAATTGGCTTTCTAATTATTGGATTAATTATGAGCATCATATCAGGTTTTATACATTGTATGTAATATAAGGTGATATTGAAGAATAGACCATTAATGATAAAACTGTTTAATACTAAAGTTGAAAGAATGTCTTCCACTCTAATAGTAAAGGAACGCTTCCTAAAGCACTGGTTGATCCAGGATTTTTGTGGAAACTCTTTTAGGCACTATCGTAAGCATAGGCGATCCCAAGAAAAAATATACCAGATATGAAAAAATTGGCCAGGGGTGAGTATTTGTAAACATGTAATGTAATATTTCTTTGGAACTTATAATGAACCAGTATTAAAGATGATGTGCTGTTCTCCTCCAGTGGTTGTCATTTAGTCGTTGTTTACCCAGGTGTTGATGTCTGTGTAGGTTTATATAAATAATAACCAGACGCAGTATACATTAAACAATGGTAGAAGTTCTGAACTGCTTCCTTTAATGTACATCTGTAATGCCAAAATAGGTCTTCCTGGGTATAGATCATTTTTTGGTTGGCTGGAGTAAAGGTGCCAAAATATATTTATTTCTGTTAATTTGTCAGTCTTTTTCTCCTACTCATGAGATGTTTGTCTATTTTTATGTTATGGCTAGTGAAAAGCTGAGGGTTAAAGAATGCAAGACCTTCCTGACCCAGTTAAGGTGCTATCAGTCTGGAGTAACTGCTTTAGTATCCCCATTAATCATTTAAATGTAAAAGATCAGTGGAAAGGTGATTTCAGCTATAAATTTGCTCAAGTGTTTTAACTAAACATAATTCTAGCTCTGTTGATTTCCTTTCCCAACATATTTCTGTAGTGGGTTACTTCATTATTCACCAAAAGTATAGTGAAAGGTAATTGTCTGACTTAACTGGTCTTTGGAAATAGCACAGGGTTTAGGGATGTGCACATATTCATGTGAAAGAAGTAGTTTGTAAAATATGGAAGAGGGTGAGCCTGTATGACTGGTGCATGCTGTTGGGATTTATATTCAATTAATTATCCTTACCTCAGCACCCTGCTTGTTTACGACACTGCTCTTCTAGGCAGGCAAAACAGAAAAAAAAATCTGCCTTTGGGATCTGCCCATTCATGTATATGCATATTAGATGTGACATCTTAGTCGCACATCTTGTCTTCACAGGGCTTCAGGTACAGTTTTTACAGCTATTGATGTAGCGACAGGACAAGAGGTAAGATCTGTGTGCTTTCTAATAGTGAGAGTTCCTTTTCTGCTTACTCAGTTCCAAGTCAAAGTTCTTTTTCTTCTCCTGTATAACATGGGAGGGGGCTGGGGTGGTAGAAAGCCCCTTGTCTTAGATTTGAGTATGAGGTGGCTACTATGACTGGAGCTGGAGCCAAAGCCTGAACTCTGGGTTGGGGCTGGATCTACAGCTGCTGCTTGTCACACCCCATCTGCCCCCCTGTTGTCTCTTTCACCCCATTGTCTCTGCTGCTTGGCCTGCCTCCCCCACCCCTCTGCTTATCCTCTGGCCCCAATCCAGCCCAAAACACAGAGCACATGTTTACTTCAGCCCCAGCCTGCCCTGGTAACCACTGTTGTGGTGGCAGCAGCTCCACCTGGGCCCCAGAGCAAGCACATTTTCCTTGTCCTGGGCTGAATCAGGACCCAGGGATTAAGTAGGGATGGGAACAGGCAGAGGCTACAGGGTGGTGGGAGGGGGTGTGGGGTGGGCAGCAGGCAGCAGTTGTGGATCCAGGGGTAGGGAGGCAGAGGTGGTGGGGACTGCAAATGTTAGTTGGAGACAAGGGACAGGGGAGTGCAAAGTGTTTGGGGAACAGGGGTCAGGCTATTTGAACACCCCCACCTCCCACCACAGTTTCCCTGCTGCCTGCCCACTGCTACTGCTTCCCCTGCTGCAGTGGTGGGGGTGACAAATTTAAAATGACCCTCCAATAATTTGGTTCTGTATGTGGAAAATCATTGAAATATTGCACATTTTCTGTGTACAGAATCTAATTATTATGGGGGTTTTGAGGGGTTATCCATCTTAAATTCAGTCATTTTGGATCTGGCTAAATATGGTAAGTTTTCATTTTATAGATGTCAGAAGTGAACTTTAGTAGGTTTCTTACCAATGGCTCCTATCTCTGGCACCACCTCCCTGTAGAATATTTGTCATAGTCATTTGTAACAGTACTTGCCTTGTTTCATGGCAATCAGATGATGACTGCTAAAAATAGGGTTTTGTCTTTCTGCTGAACATCATTTCTCTGTCTTTGCTTTTCAGAGTTTTGGGGTTTGTTTTTTTTTTAACTGCTTAAATGTTAAGTGGTGTGCACAGTATAGTTTCAGATTCTCACCAGAAATTCTGCATTTCAACTTGTAGACCTGTCCTTCAGCCCACTTTGATATTTGTGACCTTGATATTCTTGGAAAGAATTTCCACACACACTTTTTTTTCTTATTGGACTACCTTTTTCCAATTCTTTTCCTATCAATCGGTCTTAGCACAGGTTACTTTCAGATCATTTGGCAGAGGTGATTGCATAGTCATTGTTTTTAAATTGTTAAAACTTCAGTGTCCCATTTGTTTTGATGTTTTCCCTTGAACATCTGTCATTACCATCCTGCCTTCCTCATCTTAAAAACAAACTATTACCTGCTGCTTTCTAAATTAAGATTTTAATGAACTGCTTTATCTGTCAGTCTTGCCTCATTTCTGGCACTTAATGTTCCTTTTGAAGCTGGGTGAAAGATTCTCAATTATGGTTTTATCTCTCTTCTTTAGAGCCATTAGCACCTTCCTATTTGACATTTCCCACCTACAAAAATAGTGATGCTTTAGACTCAAAGATGAGGAACTTCATCACCAGCTACTTCTAATATCACAGACAAATATACTATCTTGATTAAATTTATAATCTTTTCATGGTTGTGCAGACCTACTTGCCTTTACTTATCACACACTAAAGCATTTCATGTCATCTACCATCTATTACAAAATCTGATTTCTGCATTCCTTTTTCTAGCCTGTATGTGCTGCTTCTGATGAATCCAGCATTTGGTATTTTACAGTCTTCCCTCCCTTCAGCAGTGAAATGGTTTTCAGTGTCTTTTTTACCGTATTGGAATTCTTCATGCATCAGAAAATACCATCATCTTGGGTCACTGATAGCTGTTAATTTAATCATGTGATGGGAGCTGAGAAATTTTTTCTTTGATCGCAACAATCACACTTCTGGCATGTCAGATCTTGGTGGCAGGATGCATGATCATTGGGATGTGGGACATAATTCTTCAGATCCGATTGTGTGTCTGTCCATTGCAACCATGACATATGTGGAGAGCTGGGGATTGGGGAGCTCCCCAATACTCGGCTCCCTGTGTTGCAGACCTCTGAACTGCACCTGCAGCCACACATTCAAATTAATGCATAATGCAAGCCATCCACAAAGCTGTTACATGTTAAATGTTGAGAAGGCAGAACATGGATTTCCATGACGTGGAGCATCTTTGTTACTGATTTGCCATTTTTATTGTTGTTTGGCAATGTGGTTTCTTGAAGTTTATCACACGATTAACAGCAGGTTACATTTATCATATAGTTAATATCTGCCAGGGACAGTATAATAGATAAGGCTGCTGACACATGTTAAGACAATTGTGATAATGAGGTTTGAGGAATTTTTTTGTCCACTTGCCAAAATTGCATGACCTGCAATGCCAGATATGCATGGCAGGTTGCACAGTTTTGCAGATTTGGCACAAAATTCCTCAAACCCCAACCCCATGGTTGCCACTACCAGCTTCCAGTATGTGGGGAACCCTGTATCAGGAACCTGAAGGGCTTCCTTGGTGCAGGCAGGCTTCCTGCTTTGCTTTGCAGTCTGTGCATGAGCTGAAAAGAAAGGCACTTGGAAGCTTTGTATGCAGTTGGGGAGTGTGGAGTTCCTGGCATCCCAGCTGCCTGTGCCAAGCATGGTAATGCGATACATGCAGCTGCACTTCCATATGAATCTGTGGCTCCTAGCTACAGACCTGCTCTTTAAAGGTGCAGCTTGCCATGAGCCCGACTTTAGGGGAGTGTTCTTTAAAACTTCCTGGGCACTAGAAAGATTCAGACACCACATACCTGGTGTCTTGGTCTTAGCATGTGGGGTGATCTAAACAGCACGACTGAAGGCACACTTTTAAAAAGCTCCTCTGCTGGGGCCTACGCTCTGGGGCACGTGAAGCAAGGAGGAGCTCCCACGTTCCCCAGCTGCTGCTTCCATGGGTGCCCCAGGAACTTAGAAAAGGGGGTGACTGTGTCCCAGATCCTAATGTTCATCTCAGTATTGAGGTCTGTCACAGGTCAGCCTGGACATGCCACACTTTTAATTTAAGGCATGATAGAAATGAGCCACAAAGATATTATACATTATATGTGAAACATTTTTGTGGCTTGTTTAAAACCAATTTATGTCATGATAACATTGTAATGTATGGTAGGGTTACTATTTATGGTGTGATTGTCACCCTAATTGCACCGTAAGCGTAATATATGCCAAGGTGCTGTTGTCTGTCACTAGACAATAGTTTCAATTCTGGAGGTGACTACACATTGGACCAATAGGGCATTCTTCCTCTACCTGTCTTGAGTATGAAGACCTCTGCTTCTAGCTTTTAGATGAACTGGTATTCTTGGCAAGAAGAATACAATAGCTACTAACTCCTTCATCTCAAATTTTCAATCTGAGTTTTCTGTCCAATAGTAGTCATTATGTTGATATCACACCAAACTTCTTTGCTCCTTGTCTAGCTTTGCTTTGAAAGTTCAGTGATTTGCTATCCCAGTGCTCAGTCTCTTGAATTGTGGCTTCAGCTTTTGCTCCTTACATCTTGCCACTCTTAGTTCCCAAAATCCAAACACCAGTCTGTTCAGAACAAAACATAAGCAGCAATCTCATTACTTCCTCTTAAAAAGGCTTATGCTGTCTGTCACTTCCCTAAACTATGTACTAACGTTCATTGCCAAGTCTGTTGCCGGCTGCTTATCTGACTGATTTAATGTAGATCCTCCAAATGCTTCCCACCCTGTGGCACTGTTTCTCTGCTGCTCTGTTTACTATCCTACAAGTGCACGCGAGTGATGTAAGTTGCACATTGGTAAGTTGGGATGGAAGCAGAGTTGAGAAAAGGAACTGTAGTTAATGTTAGAAAGTTTGAGGGCATAAAATCAAGCAGGCCTCTCAGGTGTCTTGTCACCTCAGATCCTCCTATTTCTTTTATGCTATAACCCTATTTTTTCTCCTACCCTGCTATAAATTATTCCTGCCTGCACCAGCAATGACTTTTTGATGTGTAATTTAGGTCACTATTTGTCACTTCAGGGCAGCAAGCCAGATGCAGAATTGTCAAATTTTCTCTTTCTGCCTTACTGACCTGCTGCGCATTTTTAACCACAGTGCTGAACCCATGTTTGCATATTGCCGGCAGGTAGCAAGTTACTGAACAATTTGACATGGCATCCTTGTCTGTAATGATACCTCAGACACTTTCTAGTCTGCTGGTCCTCATCACCCAGTTTTAACACTTAAAAATTAGAGTAAACTTAGGTTGTAACTAATTGACATTCAAATTTGTAATTTGCTGCCTCTTTTTTTTTTTTTTTTTTTTCAGGTTGCTATCAAGCAGATAAACCTACAGAAACAACCCAAGAAGGAGTTGATCATTAATGAGATCCTTGTAATGAAAGAGTTAAAGAACCCCAACATAGTGAACTTCTTAGACAGGTAAATACTGAGAATGGTTTTTCCCTTTTCATCAGGTATCAGGTTAAAATTTTGGAATCCTCACATTCCTGTATATGCCTGCCATTCCTGTACCTCAAATTTACTTTTTCTGCTTTCACAAGCAAATTGGATCTTGTGAGAGCTTGTATTGACAGCTATCCAAGAAAAAGCTGAAGGCTATTGTGTTGAGTGTACTGTTGGTGACTCGTTACTAAATTGATATCCCCAGAGAAGATGAGAAAGGACTGGTGCTGCTGAAAGTGCCCTGTTTTAGATGAGGTGGAAAATGGCACCCTGCCCAGCTAGCCAGTAAATATTATTTAACATTTTGATATGAGTAGGTGTTCAGCTTTAAAGCCTGAATTTCTGGCTACTTAACAAAAATCAACTTTCTGTGTTACCTGTCCTGAACAATAATTATAGAATAATTTTTGTAATCTAGAAATAGTACAGAATTTGTATTTTTTGCGCGCGCGCACACACACACACACACACACACACACACACACACACACACACACACACACACACACACACACACACTAATTTCTTTAATACATTTCTTTTCAGTTTGGATTCTCATTTAATACCAAATGAGCGTATTCTTTATTTTCTGTATTTTAGTTACCTTGTAGGAGATGAATTGTTTGTTGTGATGGAGTATCTAGCTGGAGGGTCACTCACTGATGTTGTCACAGAAACATGCATGGATGAAGCTCAGATTGCTGCTGTTTGCAGAGAGGTGGGTATTTTTTGTTTATAAAAGGTTTAAAGCACATTTTCACATTTTTTTGGAATATTTACCTTACAAGTCAGTACAAGAACTGATGATACGTCCAGTCTGTATTTAATGTCACTAATGATGAAAAGAGAAGGACAGTAAGCAATGCTTTTTAACTAAATTTGAGGATGAAAGCTAATTGGGAAGAACTGCTGACACAAATGAGTACAGAAAGCACGCCATGATCACAAACAGCAAAATGGGATTCACTCAAAAAATGCAACCTGAAAACGGAAGAAAAGTAATTCAAAGAAGATTCTCAATGAGAGACCAAACCTAGAAAGTGTAGTGCAGAAAGAGGGGAAAAGAGTGATTACAAATTTATTCTTAATTTGTTGTTTGTTGTATAATAAAGCAGAAGCCGGAAAGTCAGTAGAGTTCCGGACTGATTACATAGAAGCCCAGATCATGGTGTAAGCATCTTTTTTTTTTTTTTAACGTCTGGAATATTGTGTTCAGTTCTAGGCCCAGTGTCAGATTAATAGAAAATTGTTGATGGATTGGATACGATTCAGAGAAGAGCAATAAGAAGTTTGGAGTGAATACTTTATAAAGAAAGATTGTTAAGGCATAAAACTATAAGCATCGAGATGGTACAAATCAAGAGAAATCTGGATTTATGTAAGAGTACAGCGCAAAGTGTAATTGGAATTGAAAATGCAGGAAGACTAGATTAGAGAGCTGAACCCAGAGTGTTTCAGGCTGTGGAAACGTTCTCCAAAATGAAGAGGAGAACCATATCCATTGCATAGAATGTTTAATGTAGACTACACAAACCAAAGGAAAAAATCCTATGTTGGCATGGGGATGGGTTGGATTACTGTGCCTTTTTCCCTCTCCAGTAGGTTGTTCTCTAGTTCATGCAGCTATGGAATTATGCGAAGCCAGAATTTCTTTGTGGGTTTCTCAGATATTTTCCGAACAATAACTTACAGCTGTAAGCTTTGCTTATAGCTATAATGGTCTCAGATACAGATGATGTAACCTCTGAGCAGAAGTCAGTTATAGCTGACATCACATCTTTTTTTTTCCTGTTGCCCTGAGTCAGTGTCAGTCCAGTACAGACTCAGTTTATCATCACGGTAATTGCATTGCTTACTGTGCAGGGGGAAGGCATCATTTTTAAAAGCCAGTTAGATTGAATCAGAGGGATATCTGCTTTGATGACTCACTAGAAGGGATGGTGCGGAAAACAAGCTTGTACCTTAACATGTATAGACAGATAATTATTTCCTGAGAACCAGAGTTGCCTCACTTGAAAATACAGGAAGAACAGTAACTGCTGGCAGTAAGAGAAAATAAAATTTCCAAGGGTAGGTCGAATGTCAACAAGACCATTTGGAAAAAAATATTGTTGCTCAGATATTTGCTGTTTATTATTATCCAGTTTGCTGTTATTTCATGTATATTTTATTTTCCAGGGAGTTTGTCCTGTTTATCATTTTTTCTGTGCCAAATTATTGCTCTTTTTGGTTCCATTTATTGTTGTAGCCTTCAAGGGCTGAGCAACCTTTAGGGAAATCCAGTTCAAATATGGAAGTATTCTTCAAATTCTGTGTGAGAATTTTTAAGTAATTTCAAAGTAAAACTTGCCTTTCTTTTAAGACATGCAGCTTTTAGCACTTGCAAAGCAGATGTTTGATGCTAAATTCCCAACCTATGGGTATTACCTTTTTAATAGCTAAAATTTCCAGAGAAGGTCTTAACTCATAGCAGCAGTATAAATAGTAGAATGAAGGATCAGTGAAGGATGTTGGCATGCTAGTCAGTAGAATCAGTGAAGAGGTGTCAAGGATGGCTACCGATCAAAGCGATTTCCATAAAAATCATATAACTAGAAAAAACTGTTAATATCTTTGAGCAGGAATTTGTTTGGCTCCGTAGTTCTAATCTTCTGAAGACATGATTTGTTTTGTAGATTTTGAGAAGTGAAAATCAAGCCATGTTTGAAGAAAATAAGTGTGAAAAGGTTTATGTTATGAATTAATATCAGTCTGATTGGAAATTTCCTTAACTTGTATAGTTTCATCGCTTTCAAGATCTATATTGTTCTTTGCTATTCTGTATTTTGAATAGATGTTAAAAAAAACTGGGCAAAAGGTTTAGATTTAGTGGCTTCCAGACCAGCTTGACTTCTAGACCTCATTAAGATTCAACAGAGGAAGCCAAGACTGTGAAGAGGAGGGAACATTTTAAAAATATCTATATAAATGACAAGTACACAATTTAAGTTGTTTACAGTTCCTACATTGAAGTGTAATTGTAAACTGCATCCAAATCTTTGAGTGTGCAAGAAGCTGTTCAACGTTTGATTCAAAATTTGTACTTCCAAGGATAGCGGTTCAAGATAACTTTGTAAAATCAAAACTACTTTTCTAAATTAAGCGAGGGCACTAATATTTAATGAGGAAGTTCACTCAACTTTTCTAAAGTTTGCCATGTTGTGTAAACTGCGTTTTTCAATGAGAAGTAAAATAGTTTGCATAGTACCAGAGGTTGTAAATAATGAAGAATTTTACGTTTTAGTGGGATTCCACCAAACCAATCCTATTAGTTGATCAGGAATAGTCAATAACTCAAAAGCTGTGGGGAAAAAAATGACACTTAGCTAGGTTAGAGTGCTTAAAATCTTTGAATGATGTGTGGCCTGTTTAGGACGTTTATTGTTCATTCTGAAATGCTAGTAACAAGGAAACAATTCATTCTTTGGGGCTGAAGAACAGGCTGACCTCCATGATTTTCAGAGGTTACTATTGATGTTTGTTGCTCAGCTCTTGACCTTCCTCTGCTGGATTCTTAAAGAAATAACTGCTACATTTTTGTTTTGAATGCTGTTTCTGCACATAAACTTTCCTTTCATATTAACAGTAAAAATTGTTTTATGTATGATCAACATTATTTTTTTTCTTTCTGTACAGTGTTTGCAGGCACTAGAGTTTCTGCATGCCAACCAGGTCATCCACAGGGATATTAAGAGTGACAATGTGCTTTTAGGAATGGATGGATCTGTTAAGCTCAGTGAGTACCTGATAATTATTTTCCCCTGCTTTCCCTTTTAAATAAACTTGGCAATGGCAAGTATACATTGATAAAAGGATAGTTGACAGTGAATTTCAGAAATCAAATTTTGCAATGAAGAACAAATTTTTACATGCATTATTTGATTTCGTAATTCTGAGCATCTGAAAGTTATTGGCTGCAAGTGTATCAAGCAGGAAGGCTGGTTATGTAAACTTGCTACCACATGAATGCATTTATTAATATAAATTAGCCTGTAGTACTGTAACATGAAGTGAGGCAAAGATGCCAAAGATTGCAAGAGAAGAAAGCTGGGGCTTGTTACAGGTGCATTACAAGCTCTTTATATAGTGCAGAGTTTTGTAAATTATGACAGTCTGTTTACAAGGGCAACCACAACTTGAACACTGAACCCAATGATACTGCATTTATGTTGCAGTTAATATCTAAAGGGTGCAACCAGGCTGGGTTTCACTTTGATGGATTTTGTGTTTGTAACAGCTGATGAAACCTGCTGAAAAGTGAACCACTGGAGTAAAACATAGAATCTTGTTGCACTCAGTTGCGTATGGTGTATTTGACAGCTCTTTGCATATAGTAAGTCACTTCCTCCCATTGGTTGCATGCTCCCTGAAGCAAGTGGGGAAGGGAAAACATCTCAAAATTGAGATGTGAATGTAAAACCACACAAAGAAATTGTTAGAAATGCTTAGTACGACAGGCGTTATTTACCCACTGAATACCTATAACCATGCTAAGTGCTACATACATACCTAAAGTAATATGGAGTGGCATTTTCTCAGCTGCTTATGGGATTTGGATGGGGAGCAACTTTGGAAAGTTCTGCCAGCACTCAGTTACCTAAAGAGCTTTCAGTCTAATCCCAACCATTGGCATTTTTTTAGCAGTGTTCACAAGCTGTAGTGGGGAAGTGCAAGTCAAGGCTGTAAGATTATGTGGTTATTCAAGTGTATTATGTGCACTTGAGAGTGTATAGGGTCCTGTTATGTTCACAAGGCTGTGGATGTTTTTACAAACTGAGTATGTGTGGGACTGTTTTTAATGAGGTGATAAGTAGATGGAGACTATCAAATGAATATGTGAGTGAAAGAAAATAGAGAAGGGGAGAAAGCTAACAGAGGATGGGGAAAGTCAAGAAAGGACAGGGACATGGTTAAGGATTGGTTTGGAAAGGAGCAGCTGTGAAGAAGAGGTAGCCCTTGAGAGGGTAAAGAAGACTGGGGCAAATAGACATATGAGGTAAGGACAAGCACATGTGAACTCTAACACCTTGCTCTAAGAAGCAGGTGACTCTATAAAAAGTAAATATCAGTTCCTTATTGGTGAAACAGGGTGGATAGGCTGTTATTTTCCCTTTGATTTGCAAGATGGGTCTGTAGTGAGAAAGTCGGTACACACCGGAAAGTTGGTACACAGGCCTATTCTAAGCTTCTGCAGTCCTGGTTTCTGAAAAGCTGGTGATGTGGGCTCTTGTCTAAGAGAACAGGTTAGCCAGCCACTTGCAGGGTTTCTGAGCATGGTTTCAGTCCCAGAATTGGTATTGTGGGTGACAGTGTCTTTTAGGATTTCTTGCTCCTGGAGATGGGAAATGAGTGAGATACCACAGCCAGCAGCTGTCCTTGCACAGTCTACAAGGTACACTGAGACCTGTCCTCAGTCTCAGTGGTTAATGTTTTTCCACTTACTGTACATTGATCACTACATTTTCTTATTCCCAAATATAATAACACCCAAACACTGTTAAAATTTTTCACTGGTGAGGCCACCTAACTTGCGTGTATATTTTGGAAAACTGTTCTTTGTTGAAGAGTCTTTATTTTTTCTGTGTATTATATTTGATCTGACCATAAGAAAATACATTTCTCCATGAGGTGGAGACCCTGAATGAACCAACAAAATGAGTCTGGTTTGCTGTCCTCTTCAGCAGTCTTTGTCCAAGTAAAGATGGTAGTTTTCCAAGCTTTTCTGGTTGAATAAACTTGCTTAAGCAAGATCACAGTAGCTTCCTATATGTAAAGGTTCATTTCCATTCAGATACCGAAGTTGGTAACTACAGAAATACATACAGAAATAATTTGTCTAGTAGTGCGGGAGGTGTCATAGTTGCTTCACCCTATTACACAGCTTAGTACAAAGTTGGTACGAGTACAACAATATTTTCCCGTAGGCTCAACTTTTAGTCCCTTTTTGTCTGTTAACGGTCTGGTCAGTTTGAAGAGGAATTAACAAGAACATCTCTCTTTTCTAGAACAACACAAGTAGTCTGGTTTAAAAAAACAACCCCAAAACTAAAAAACCAACAACTCCCCCTCCCAAAAATGAATAGATACAAATGAAGCCTCTTTATTTTGGAGGAGTCCACTGATGAATATAAATAATTTTGCATAGGATATATATTTACACCCATTTGTAGTTGGATTTCTTGCTGTAATGTGGAAAGTGCAGGAATCATCTGACATGTCAAAGGCATAGGTGCAAAAGTCGCATTTTTCTGGAAATGGAATGTCTCCCTGAAAACAAGTGGGACTCTTGAGATGGGGTTTGCATTAGAAATGGATGTGCTAACTTTTGCTAACTTTTTTTTTTTTCTTGTCATGCAGCCGACTTTGGTTTCTGTGCTCAGATCACCCCAGAGCAGAGCAAGCGCAGCACCATGGTTGGGACTCCATACTGGATGGCACCTGAAGTTGTCACACGGAAAGCTTATGGCCCCAAAGTAGATATTTGGTCTCTCGGTATTATGGCTATTGAAATGGTGGAAGGAGAGCCCCCATACCTCAATGAAAACCCTTTGAGGGTAAGAGATCACTTTCAAAGTAGTTACTATATCAGTCTTGCATGTGTATTTGTGGCTCAGGAAGATTACAAAGGGACTTGTGACCTTTAATTCCTGGGTTACTGGTTTGAATTTAAACATGTTTCAAAATATTTGTAAAGGCTTGTAGTTGCTGGCTGTGTTAATAGACTTACCATATTTCCTAATGGACAGTTATCTATGTTAATGAATCTGGGGTGATTACTACTGGTACCTTGTCAAAAGAAATGATAACGTAGTGGTTATCATCCTTAGAGATGATGTTTCTTGGAAGATGATTGAGATGTCTTAAACTGTGCCTGTATTGTACTTAAATAGAAGACTTCACTACTGAGTGGTGCCAGTCTGCTGCCCAAAGCAAATTGCCATCACTTAAAAGTAAATCCAGTTAAATTTTAAGAATACAAACTTATGCAGTACATTTGAACAGATTTGTTTTCCCTTTACACATATGCCTCTCTTGATGTCTGTCAGTTCAGTAATTTTAAGTATGTTCAGTTACCTTGCTAATAACAGGTGACACAGATAAAGCAGTGTAAGTAACACTCTTACAGCACTCTTCATCGTGGCTGTAGAGAAAAAGATTGTCTTCCTTCTTCCTCTCTGGACCAAGACATTGCCCTTCTCCTTACTAGAGGGATAAAAGTTTAAGTTTAGTGATAAACTGAGTAAAGCATGGGTCCCCCTGGTGCCCTGGGAGTGCGTGCCACAGTGGGGAGCTGACCTCACCTGAGCCCACAGCAAAGGTGGAGGGTGGGGGAGCTGGGCTGTGCTCCATTGTAGCAACTGCCACCTCCTTCTGAGGACAGGGGGCTGTGGACCTGGTTCCCTAGTCCCATAGCCCTGGCATTTAGGAGCACTCTGTGAGGGCTAGGGAGCAGGGGCTGTGGGTGGGGAGTGAGGGACACCAGCAGGGCTGGTAGGGCTGTGGGATGGGGGCTTTAATTTTAATCATGGATTTTTATCAGAGAATTTGCAATTTTAATCAGGGATAACCAAGATCCCTGGTGTTAAATTGTTTAGACCATCACCTTTGGCTTTATATTTACTTACTTAGGCTCCAAAGTATATAGCAGCATGCAGTATATAGTCAATTAGGAATCTAGGCTGCATGTCCCTAATGCATT
Source organism: Caiman crocodilus (assembly GCA_030014935.1). Lineage (NCBI taxonomy): Eukaryota > Metazoa > Chordata > Crocodylia > Alligatoridae > Caiman > Caiman crocodilus. The sequence continues at coordinate 9,146,400 of JAGPOW010001034.1, read as the reverse complement.
TCATGTTTTATCCCCTTTAGTGGGAAAATCTTTTGCATGCATGTGTTAAAGTCTACAGTTTGCTTCCCACATAAGTCTACCAGGGAGTAATGATTACATGGGGGGAGGGAGGAAGCAAAATCCCATTTCATCAAATGTATCATATTTGTATTAGGGGGTGGCTATCCAAGTTGGAGGTTTCCTGAAGTATCCAAAATGCTGTAGTTTAGCGCTTGATCTGTCTAGGTAAATTTCCTTAAGTGCTTAGCTTTATTCTATCTTCAAGTTGAAATACATGTTTCAGAATCTTAAAACATGACTTGGTTTTGCATGCAGGCTTTGTATTTGATAGCAACTAATGGCACACCAGAGCTGCAGAACCCAGAGAAACTGTCCCCAATATTCCGGGATTTCCTAAATCGTTGTTTGGAGATGGATGTTGAAAAACGAGGTTCAGCCAAAGAGCTGTTACAGGTAAAGAGGAGGGTATTAGAACTTCCTGATGACCTGATAAGAGGCAAGCATTAATATAAGAGGTCATCTTATGCTACCCATGCTTGTGGGTTGTCATCAGCTTTTATAGTCTTCCTACCAGATGATTGTTTAGTAGAAGGGAGCTGGAGAGAAGCACAAGTGACAGAATGGCAACAAAATCTGACTATGTTGAACAGCAGTCAGTGCTGTCTGTATTTTGCCATTTGTAGTTTTGTGACTGCTGCGTACTGAAGTGAAGCATATATAGCAAACTTGGTGGGATAGAGGAAGGAAATGTTAGAACAACGATTGTCTCTGCTTTGGGAAATGGTATTGTAAAAGAGATGGCAAGGGTTACCCCAAGTATGTGATGCTAATATGAGGATGTGGGGCTATTAGATAATCTTATGCCTTATTCTGTTCTGTGGACTTGTCCCTTCTTTAGGATCAGCACATTGACGGCATTGTGAAGTGCTTTTCATACCTTGGGTTGGAAAGTGCTATGTTAATAGAACAGTTTATGTTGGGTTTTACAGCTGTGGCTTTTACTTACTGTGTTTCTCTTCTTGTCAGCATCCTTTCCTGAAACTGGCCAAACCTCTGTCAAGCTTGACGCCGCTGATTCTGGCTGCCAAAGAAGCAATGAAGAGTAACCGCTAATATTGTTGCCATGACCTTCATTTTTTTTTTTTAAATCTTTATAATATATGAAATTGTTACTCTTGTTAGGGGGGTTGAAAGAGTCTGCAAAAGGGAAAGTTCTCACCCAGAAGAAATCCAACACAAACCACGGTGACTTTCTAGCCCTTTCTAGGGTCCCAGAGGAAATGTGGACTATATCGCTGGCCTTTCACCTTTTTGGCAGACAGCCCAGGAGTGCTACTTTACTCCTGGGGTTTTAAAGGTTTTTTTGATGACTTCACTGTTACAGTTCCCATTCATTGTGCCCTCTTGGGTACTTTCAATACTTGAATGACAGATTCAAGCTTTCAGAGAGAGGCATTAATTTTATCTGCTGATCTCTTTCCTTCTCCCTTTTACCTGTCTTTCAAATTGCTCTGGGAAGCTCACCATATGACTAGATTAATAACAAGTGGGACCGAAATGTGAAGGTACATCTTATCTCTCTCTCCCTTTTCTGTACAGTTTAGCTAACTGTACTGTAAAAAATAATGACTCAGTTACTTAAGAAATTGCAACTTCCTTAAAAGAATGTTTTGCTTTTTAAGAAGAGTATGGGGAGAGGGGAAAGAGACGAGTTTGACTGTGTTCCTGTTCTGTGGCTATGCTCCACAGACCTTAACCTAAGATAAAAGAGGCTGTTTGTGTAGAACTTCCTTGGTTGGTCACATTGTTAGAGGTCAGGTTGCCAGTACACTGTGAGAGAGCAGATGATCAGCTTATGATCAAGTCGTCAGCTGAGAGTGGGGAGAACTGAAGTCCCAACTGTCTTCCTTTCTGCTCTGCTTCCCACTGTTAGATTTTTTGGCCAAAGGCTTATGTCAACGTCTTGCATGGTGTGGTGGACAGTTTTAGAATAAGTGTTGTCTCTGATCTCTAACTTGGATGTGGGAGTTTTGCTGGTGCCTTTGCCTTTTTTTTTTTTACATTTCCCTCCTTTGTATCAAATATGTTTTGTATATGTTGTAATTTTATCTGCAAAAAGGCAAATAATGCAACAACCACGGAGTTGTCAAAATTTTAAGTATTAGAGCTATTTTTTCCCGTTTTATATGTGCTCTGTTTCTACCAATGTAATCAAAAGAACAAATAATTCATCGTATCTGAGGACACTGAAGATCCAAGATTTTTTTTGTAATTCAGACAGAAGCTTATGAATGTCTGGAAACACCAAAGTGCTGTTCTGTGGAGAGACAGCCAGTTTGAGTGGCTGATGTGTAACTGGACAGACATATATCATGTTGGCGCTTTTTCGCTAAAGACATTTTTACCAGCTAGGATGGCAGAAGACAAAAAGCTTAATACAAGAAAAAGTGCCTCCTTGTAAGAGCTAGCGAGTAATGTGAATTTTTAGGTGCCTATTTAGGTAACAGTAGCAACTGTGGGAAGATTTCCTGCTCCCTGGCTTCAGCCACTGAAATCACTGTGCATTTATACCTACGGATTATTTTGATAAGGAGCTGTTTGTAGTTGTAATGTGCCAAATGATACATGTGCAGGAGTTGCCATCAATTTGGTGTTAAGCCATGTTGTTGCATTCCTAACAGGCAGTGTGTGTCCAAATAGAGAGTATTGCTTGTGGAATGAGAGGAATCCATTTGGGTTTTGACAAAAGAGGTTGCCTAAATGAGTTTTGCATGCACTCTTTTTGTTGTGGGAAAGTAGAAACCTTTCTTCTCTGCAAGCATAATGTCATTGTTTTATTGTTGGGATAGAATACCTGTGTTCTCATGTTTGGTCACCGAGATATGGCAAAATGAAGCCTACTCCTGGAGAACTCCCTTTTTAGAGCCTATACAGCATGGGGGTTTCATTCTTTCAGCATATCTGATGAGTTTTTTCTATAGCTGCTCACTAGAAAATTGATTTGCACCAAACAGGGTGCCTGATTCATGTAAGAAATTGCAATACCACATTTCTATTTGCTTTCTTGTAAGTTCTGTTATGTGGTATGTTCCTAGCTGAATTACTTTAATAGAGAAAGGTTACATCAGAAGAATAAACAACCCACTTGATGCAAACCACTAGAATAGTCACTGTTTAATCCAAGGAAGGGTCGTGTTCTAGGCCAGATATTTGAGATGTGTTTGCCCTGTAACAATCTTTAGATCTGTTGAAAGCCATATACACCATAAGCACTAGCATGGCAGCCCCCTTGACTTTAATGCATGTGACTTCTGTTTATCAAAGAGCAACAAGGAATCTTGGGTTATATTTAATTCTTTCTCATCAGTGGTTCCCTGTTTGTCCATTGCTGGCAATGGACTTGGTGAAAAATCAAGCTCCTAGTGCAGGAGTTAAACATGGCGTTATTATTTGCTTGGTAGCACATCCTGGGCTACCATATAAATATAATTTTGTTCTGAAATTAGCAGTTTTTTAAAACAGGAAAACATAAAATCACACATTTTTAACTTATTAGTTCACTTTTATTGATAAAGGAAAACTTTTTGATCTTATATTAGCAAATCTGTCCACATCAGTATCTTTATTTAAGGGGTTCATTTGAAGTTGTTGGGTTTTTTTTTTTAAATTTTGTTTTTTAAATCAAATCCAGGAGTTTCCAAAGTGCATCCCAATGCTTGTCAAGTGGCCTGCTGTGGTATTGAACAATGCGACTGAGAAGTGCATACAGTTCTCTCTTCTCCCCGTCCCCCAAATCTGCAGCAGCTACATGGTTATACAATTAGGATTTTTTTTCACTTCTGTTAGAAACTTATTAGGAACAAACAAAGGATATTAGTTCAGGAAACAGTGGGAATAATGGTAGGGTTGGATTCTGCAGCAAAGTGTGGAGAAGAGCAGAGCAGTCAGGGAGTTGACAAGAAAAGAAATGAACCATGGGAAGTTGCTGCTCTGTGCTACACTGTGATTGCTGTGCTTATAATGTACCAGTGGGTTGGCTGTCTCTTTTCTAACTGAACAAGTTTTGCATATGTCTTCCAAACCTAGTCCAAAAATGTGGAAAAGGCCATTTTTCTGCATAAGGGACCAGGCTAGAACTGTTGAGACAAGCTTTTCTTTTTTGTCCTGTTCAACCCAGATTATGGCTATGTATGGCTGAAGAGAAAATAGCTAGAGGCGGAATGGATGCAGAAAGGGAGGTGTTGCTTCTGTACATGCTAGGATTCCCATATCTCTTATCTTGACATCCCAGGTGATTTACTGATGTGCTAGAACCCCTGAACCAAGTTCTCAATCAAATATGCATGCAAATAATTACATGTGGGCTCTTTTTACGATGTTAGTTCTGGAGAGTAACAGGAAAGGGATGTTCAGCTTCACTGCACCAAAACAAGTATAAAGGAAATGTCTGATTCCCAGGTTTTTCTACTATGAAAATGGGAACAGACCAGAAGTTGCCACACACAAGCATGCCACTGGGATCACACATTCAGAACTAAATATAGATGCTCATCACATGAGTGTCTTCTGGAGGAAGGGAGCTGTGAGGTGCTCCAGAGTAGTTCTGAATAACTGAACTCCTTTGTCAGAAGAGCAGGGGTGGGAGGTAGATAAGGATACAGCAATAGGTATTTGTAGCTGGGAGTGAACAGATTTCTCTGGTTTTGTGTCCTTCTGTTCCTCACTTTGCCAAACAAAAATGGAAGTAAGTGTAAGCTTTCTTCCTTTTTTTTTTCTTTCCAAAAACTGTCTTCAGATTGTAATGTTGCCTTCCTTTTGTTTAATTTAATCCCGTTCTGTTATTTAATTGTTACTGCAATATTAACTACTGTAATTGATGACTTTGTTTAATAACTGTTCTTTCAGGGCTAGAAATAAACTTTTTAAAAAATGTTTGTTATTTTCCCCCCTTCCTGAATTCATATCTTTTCTAGAACAGAGTAGCTTAAAAAATAAATGTCTAGGTATCTTAATGAGTCTAGAGAATTATGCTTTACGTTCTATGTAGCTTTTGCCACTTTCAAGCATGAAACTTAAGCTTTTCACAAACACTTAAATTTCATTGTGGTAGCCTTTATTTTGAGGGATGCCTCAGCTTATCTTCTGTCTTCAAGACCATTTTAACTGCTGATCATAGTAGCCACCCTGATAACTGCGAACTGTCCTTGCTGTCAAGTTCAACTGATGAGTCAGTTGTGTCTCTAGCAAATGTTCTCAACTGTTGAACCCAGGAGGGCTCCTCCAAACTGTCCTCTGTACTCTTAATGAGGTGCTCTTTCTAGGAGGTTGCTGCATAAGAAAAACTGTTAGCAAAGAACTGTCTAGACTATCAACACTGCATCTTCCAAGGCCAAAACACTGTAAAACAGTGGCTCTCAACCTATTTGCCATAGTGGGCCACACTTGCAACTCAAAGTGTTGTGTCTTGAACCCACACAACCTACTTTCTGTGTATCCATTTAAAATATGTTTTGCATGGTTTGCAGCAGTGGGTCTCATGTGGCCTGTGGGCTTCAGGTTGAGAACCACCGCTGTAAAATAATTGTCAGTGATTGCATTTGGAATTGATAAGCCAGTTGTCGTGATCAAGCTGCTGGCAGTATGAAGTTCCAGTAATATTCCTAACAAACTCGCAGTATTACTTTTGTTGAAAACATCCTTAAAAATATCTCTTTTCAGTGTTATACAGAAAAGAGACCAAGAAGCTTGAGAGCTATCTTTTCATCTGAATAGGAGACTGAATGCACTCTTAGGTCAACATTTGCCTGGTATAGCTCATCTGTGAGAGGAAGTCAGGCCTGGATGACTCTACCTGGGGGTTCGGCATGAAATCAGCAGCACCTGCTGGTAGACTGTTAGAACATTTTATTTTTGTGTTTCATTTTGGTATAACTTCAAGAATTGTACTGAAGGATGGCGTTAGAGAAAAAAGACACCAGAGTGAATGACTGTAGGAAGACAAGTTTGGTTTTTGTTGAAATCTGAATGAAGTTTCTATTATTGACTTCTGTTGTTAGTACCAAGCTCGTGCTGTACGTACAAATTACCGCATATACCTTCATGCTTAAGAAATAGCTTCTTTCCTCCTCACTTGTTTCAGTGTGAGAGGGAAGTAATAGCCTTCCAGAAACATTTGCAACCTTAGAAAACTGGAGTGTTGGATGCCACAAAATATTCTGCCTTTTCCAGTCGCGTTTACCTGGCAGTAATTTATTTCACGTGTATATAATCTTTGTGAATTTTAATTCATGGCCTGCACTGCATAAGGATGATCTTGTATTTAATTTCTTGTTTTGTTACTTGAGGGGAGGGATAGTCCTGTCAGTCAAGTAGACTTTAGTGCTCACACCCTGTTAAAAAGAGCAAAGCTTTGCATGCAAGTTTGAGCTGGTTCCTTTAAATTGAAATCCATGTATGCTGACTTATTTCTGTTTATGTAAAATCTGCTTGTTTCTTGGCTTAATTTAAATCAAAATGAGCTTGGTTTAATGCCATAACAAGAATCATCCACAGCAATTTGTTTATTAAGATAAATTGATTTTAAGTGGCACAGTAAGTTTAAAACCTGTGTGTAAACAAGCCATAAGATCGAGGGATAGTTGAGTTCCTACTTTCACAGTTGCAGTTTAAGCTGGAAAGTGTTTCCCCACACATGATCTTGATTATCTGGGCAATGACACATTGGTTTAAAGTAGAATGGCTGAATTTTGAAAATGGGGAAAGGTAGAATCTAAGACCCACCACTATTAAACCATCATTTTTCAATAGTGCAGAAAGAAAAGCCTGTCCATAAACTGAATGCAGTTAATGGGGTGTCATGTAGATGCACAGCTACTGTTTATTATTGCCTTGGTTGTCTGTAGTATTGGTTAGTTGTATCTGCATTTACCAGCACTATATGCTTACCATGTGTGTTCTAAAAGCCTTTGTGGGAAGGGAAGAATTAGTGGCTTTAAAACCCCCCCCCAAAGAAATCAGAGTTGAGAAGGTGTATGCGAGTATGTGAAAATGCACTGACTCCTGAGATCTCAAGATGTGCAATGTTCTCCTAGCTACAATTTTAATCCTGTGCTTAAGACTATTTTAAAAACTTTATTTTGCCACTTGCTTGGGTGGTAATGCTTGTGACCCTATTTCAATGTCCTTAAAGACAGTCCCAGCCAAAGTAGCCATCTCTCAGTCCAGATGGAAGACTGTCTCTCTTGGAGCTGCATGAAGAAGACACCTCCCAGAAGCACATGAATGTAAAACTGCTTTCCCTCATCCTCCCACCTTCTGATATAGAGGAAAGAAGAGTTAATGGAAGAGGTACCTACTTTGGGGTGTATTCAGTCATTGTTTCAGTAAGCAGAAACCTGAAATGGCAGAATGACATCCCAAAAGTTCAACAGTGGTGTGACTCCGAAGCTGAAGAAATGTTGAACTGGAAGGTTTTTAAGGAAGTTGTGAACAAATGAGAACACCCTAACTAATGGCAGACAAGACTATAATTGAAATTACAAAGGATGTAAGTAACATAAATACATAGTGATCAGAGTGTTTGGGAAAGGCAATAAGCTGACAGTAGTAAAAGCTCTTCTCTTGAGCTGTATTGCTCTTATACAATCTGCTTTCATGTCCCTCAGCCATGACCTGCAAAGGAAGCTCACTTGCATGGGTGAGAGAGTTTGGTGTCCATTTTCATTAGCCCTAGGTCAAGCTGCTGAACCTTCCTATAGAGACTGCATGTTGTAGTGATGTTTGTGGTGTGAAACTGTCCACAAGATACTACCCGCTCTATTGAGGAACCTGAAAAACCACTGAATGGAAGTAATTTTTGCCACCTTTTATAAATCTGATTCGTGAATATAGAACCTCTGTGTGAGGAAGGCTTCCAGATGTTTGTGGTCTCTAGATGTTTATCCTCCTGTAGAGCAGGTATAAATGACCCCGAGGCTGTGGCAACTGGGATTCGTTCCCTAATTTGAAAAGTTGTGTTCTTTGAGCTCGGTTTCTAAGGGCCTTTCCTCTAGCTGTACAACTTAGTTTTAAAACCTGTAGTATACTCCTACTGCCTAGATCAGGGGTTGGCAACCTACAGTTTATGGGCCAGATCCAGCCTGCAAAGGTTTGATCTGGCCTGCAACTGCGATCAGGCACAGGGGAGATTGATGGCATGCTGCAAGTGGGGTGCCAGAATGAAGCCCCCACAACCTCACTGCTGCAATCACCATTTTTTTTTTTTTTTTTTTGGCTGATGAATCCACCACTATCTATTGTCAGATGAAGGGTTGCGCTCTATGTCAAAGAGCGTTTCTCTGCGTCGAGCGTCAGCTTGGGGACAACTGAGGACCAGGCGGAATCGATTTGGGTCAGGCTGCAAGGAGGGTGAGGGGAAAGGGACTTAATGGTGGGTGTCTGCTACAGACCACCCAACCAGAGGGAGGAGCTGGACCTCCGAATTGCTGGCCAGCTCAAGGAGGCGGCTAGGACGAGGGATTTCATTGTCATGGGTGATTTCAATTACCTGGACATCTGCTGGGAGGAGCAGTCGGCCAAGTCCAAAAGGTCCTGGAGGTTCCTGGCGGAACTGCAGAACCTCCACTTGGTTCAGGAGGTGCATGGCCCCACCAGGGGGGATGTGCTGCTGGATCTGGTCCTGGCCTTGGAGGATGATCTGGTTGGAGGGCTCCAGGTTTGTGACTCCCTGGGAGATGGTGATCATCGCCTGATAGAATTTGCTGTCTGGCGCAGTGTAGATAGGGCCCACACTATGACTAGGGTCCCAGATTTCAAAAGGGCCAATTCCAGGAAGCTCAGGAGGCTAGTTGAGAAGACACTAAGGGACTGTAGGGTTGAGGGCATGGGTGTCCATGAAGGGTGGGATGTTCCTTAAGGAGATGATCCTCCGAGCCCAAGGGGCAACCGTTCCTGACCGGTGCAAGATGGGCAAAAGTGCCCGGAAGCCCCCCTGGCTTAAATAAGGCTATTCGGGGGACCCTGAGGGCTAAGCGGGAGGCATACTGTCTTTGGAAGAGAGGAGCAGTCTCCAAAGAGGAGTACTCCTCTTGTGCTCAGGAGTGCAGGAGGGCTATTAGGAAGGCCAAGGGGGGAGTAGAGCTCCGCCTGGTGGCTAGGATCAAGGACAACAGGAAGTCCTTTTTCAGGTATGTGGGGAGCAAAAAGCCCTGGGCAATGTCGGGCCCCTGAGGGACTCGTCAGGCAACCTGGTGCTCGCAGCCGATGGGAAGGTGGAGATCTTCAATGGGTTCTTTGCCTCAGTCTTCCTGAGGGGGGACCGGGACTTCTTCCCTCCTGCTGGGAGCCTATATTCCCCCTCGGGAATCACTGCTAGGCCAAGGGTGTGGGTAGACCTGGTGGAAGGGCTTCTGGAAGGGCCGGATGTCTTTAAGTCAGGGGGGGCCCGGATGACCTACACCCAAGGGTGTTGAGGGAGCTGGCAGGGGTGATTGCTGAGCCCTTGGCTCGGTTATATGAGTGCTCTGGACAAGTGCCGGAGGACTGGAAAGGTGGCCAATGTGGTTCCCATCTTTAAGAAGGGGAGGAAGGAGGACCCGGAGAACTACAGGCCAGTCAGTCTCACCTCGGTTCTGGGGAAGATCTTT
>JAGPOW010001034.1:9123712-9136656 GCA_030014935.1 Caiman crocodilus | reverse complement strand
GAGGGACCTGAACCTGTTCAGCCTCAGTAAACGGAGGCTGAGGGGGGACCTGGTGGCGGCATATAAGCTGCTGAGGGGTGATCAGCAGGAAATAGGGCACGCTCTTTTTTCCTGGGCACCACTAGGGATAACTAAGACCAATGGTCACAAGTTACTGGAGAGCAGGTTTAGGTTGGACATTAGGAAATACTACTTCACATTTAGGGTGGCTAGGACGTGGAGCCAGCTTTCCAGGGAAGTTGTTTTTGCTCCTACCTTGGGCACCTTCAAGAATAAATTAGGTAGGTACTTGGCTGGGGTCTGTTGACCCTGGCACTCGTTCCTGCCATTGGCAGGGGTCAGACTAGATGACCTGCTCTAGGCCCCTTCTGACCCTAGATACTATGATACTATGAAGCAGGTAGACTGCAAGGGAAGCGTTTGGGTCGAGCCACAATTACCTCAGCCTGCCTCTTGTGAAATATTTGCCTATCATCTAGAGTAGTGGGGGAAAACTTTGTTGCCTGGTGTGCCTCAATTTAGCCTTGCACCCCCCCCAAGGGCCACTCCAATCCCTTTTCCCTGATCAATCTGCTGCTCTGTTTCGTGCCTTGTGCTCCCTACTTGATCTGATGCTCTGTTTCTACTTTCTGCTGTAGCTGCCTGTCCCCTCCCCAGTATGCTGTTTCGCATGCAGAGGATGCCTCTGCCACTTGTGGCCTCTGCACTGTGGGTTAGGCACCCTTGATGTAGAGGAAGATACTGATCATACCTAGTATTTTGGTGGCTAAAATGTACCTATTCCCATGCTTGGTGGGATATGTAACCAGAAAAGTGGCTTCTATAGCTATAGGGATGAAGAGCTTGTATCTTCATTAAACTCAGTAGTGCTGCATTCATGTACCCTTTGGGTCCCTCCCAGGGAATGTCCATTGTTCTAGGGATTGAGATTTTTCCAGATATCCCTTGCAAACCAATAACGGTCTCCAGACCTAAACTCTTGCTGCATGAGCCTGTTTACAAAAGACTTGGTGTATAGGGTGAGTATAAACATGACCATGCATAGCTGCAACTAGGAATCAAAATTTAGACCCAGCAAAATAATTGAGCTAATTTTAGAATAATTTTATTCCAGGGTTAAGTGTTTTGTTTTCCACTGAGTATTGGTGAAAAGGAAATGGAAGGAAAAGAGTAGAGTTGATGATTATTACTTTTCAGTTTATTCAAAGAATGTATATTTTATTTCTTATAGAAGCCCGAGTGCCATTTCCCATTTAATAGTCTCAGTCCCTATCAATGCCTACAAGAAGTACTTAAAATAATTGCAAGTGTTGCAGGCCCCACCCCACAGTACATTAGGATAGAAGCTGGGGTTACTCACACACTTCTGCCTTTGGGAAAGGGAGATAAAATGCAGATCATTGTTTTCTGGGAAAGCAAAATAAGTAGGCAGTGTCTTACTATATATAAAGGTGAGCACAATTTCTGTCCTATGGGAATCAAAGGAGGATAAAAGATTTCTGCATGTTACACATTTCCAACATAACTGCCCAGGTGGGAGGAACATGGAGCCATTAATTTTTATTCATATCCATAGCACTGCCACCATAGATTTCAGTGGGAAGATGGCCATGTTTATCAATAACATCTGGCTTCTTTTGTGTTGATACTTCACAAAAAGGATACCTGTGCTTTTCTGCTGTCTTTGTCTTTTAATCCACGCAAGATGTATTACAGAGTGGCATGCTCTTCTGCTGTATGCTTGAGGGGGTATGTGAGGTAAGAAATGCATTGGTTGCAGATCTGTATACCTGCCATTATGTACTTTGGTAATTATCTCCATGAAGTTCCAGAATAACATTATATACTTACAATCTCTCTACTGTGCCTGAGACAGTTGTACAATTGGAGGATATGCCACACATAATTACAGGCTTGGTACAGGAAATAGTTCAGAAGGCCTTCGAACAGTGATTTCCTAAGAAGCCTCTCTTTTAAAGTGTGCCCCACAGCAGTTTTACACTTAAATACATGAATTGGCAAGAATAAGAAGGGCTCCTTTTAAAAGGAGCAGGTGTTTTCGAACTTTAATTTTTCAGTCGTGTTGTGTGACCCAAAGCATTATCCCTTTATTATTTGTTCCAGTGGTTGTTGAAAGGGGAAATACATTTTTATATTGTCTTGAGTTAGAGTGAACTGATAGAGATTGTAGCTTACTCTCATGCCTGCTGTTTGTAACTGATTAAAATGCCTTTCATTTTAAGGAGCATGGATTAACATCAGTTTCTGTTGACTAGTATGCATCCTACCCTGAGGCTGTCTACGCTGGGAAATTGAATCGGGACAGTAGAGCTGTGTGTTTTGAAAGTGTTTAAGGTTCTCTGTGTTGTTTTGCATGTAGTGTTGAGCTGAACGATTGTGGCATAAGTCAAGAGACATGTATAATAGGACTAGTGGCCTCCTACCCAGTTCTGAGTGAAGTCTGGCTCCTACCATGTACTTCTGGTCATGGAGCACAAGTCAGGAGGTGAGGTGCCCATATCCGTAAGTCAGGTGGATTGAGAGGTTCTTGCAGTGATAGACTTCTGCAGTATAGGTAAGGCTTATTTGTCAGATTATACTAAGCCCTCCCTGGGGTTTTAAAACTAAGATACAAATACAGAATGCCCCTTCAAGGTGTGCAGGAAATGTTGAGAGATGGGAGAGGTATCTCTGGGCTCTCCTGACCAGCTATCCACTCTGTCTTCTGACAGAAAAGGGACTTCTGCAGCAAAGCACTCCATGGACTCAGTAAGGGAGACCGGGTCTTTGGGAGCTGGGCCCACTCCTGTTTTCCTGAAGACCAGAGATGAAGGGAAACATTGGTTTAGAGGGAGTGAATGATTTTGAGCTCAGGAATGGTCTATTCTAGTCATTGGTGTAACCAGTAGTCTGCTACAATTATCACGTCTTTCTCCGAGCCATGCAGCAGCTAGCATCTTAAATCTGTATAAGCGTTCTTTTTATTGTATTTTTTTGTATTTCGTTCTTTCCAGACAAGGTTGTGTGGTTGCAGTGCCCCAATCTCCTGTAGTCCTTGTGTGGGGGGAGACTTCCTAGAGACTTCCAAAGGATGTTTTCTTCAAGTAAGGACTAGACGATTTGACTGGCAGAGCAGTATTTCCAGCCTGGGATGCCCACCTGTACTTACACGTGCCATCTCCCCTAGGCAGGGACTCCAGCAGTCAGCTGGTTTTGGATAGAGTAGCCGGCTGCCGCTCTGTCACGCTTTCCTGGGTAGAGCTGGTGACAATAAGAGGGATTGCAACGGACACTCCTCTGAATCGAAGAATTTCCAAATAAGTCTTCAATGGGGGTTACCTCTAGGAACAATGTAATGGATTTATCCAGCACACGGATGTTAGATGATGTGTAGAAATGACAGCTGAACACATGGTGCTTTCAACAGCAATCCAAAGTGCATTCTGGGGAAGAAAGGCACCTTGCTAACATCAGGATAGAGGAAGACACCCAAGGTTGTCTGTCACTTCACAAAAACACGTGCCTTTGCCAAAAAGATCTTGTTTTCTTTCATCTGCAATAATAAGTGGGAGAAGGGATCAAGTAGTTCTGCGATTGGCTGACAATATACAGTCCCTTTTTTCATGTAATGGTGCAGTCTCCGTGTCGCCACAGTAACAAAGGGGTCATTTTCAACTGTTTTAAGTGCCTAATCCTCAGCTCAAGGTTGATTTGATATCTGTCTCTTGGAAAGGTTTTTTTTTTTTTTTTTTTGTATAAACAAAGTACTAGGAGGAAAATAAAAGTGAATTAATACAACAGTAGAGGTTTCTTGTTTTCTTTGGATTTTAATGCTCTGGTTACAGTGAGATGCCTAACCAGCTCTCAGTTCCCTCGCATGGGAGTTGGGATAGTCTCTTCTGTGGTCAGTACAATGGGCCCCAAATCCAAAAGAGGCATTTCAGTTTGGCCTTTTTTTCTGTGGTACTTTTCTTTCTCCTCTCAGCAAAGACTGTGAAGTATCCAGATACTACAATGCAAGTATGCTCCCAATGTCTCTGTGAGGCAAGGATGTCTGTATAACTGGGGACCTGAGAGGAGTTGCTCATTTGGGGTCCACTTGACCATCTTTAATGACAAGCTTGATTTTTCACTGGCCCAGGCTTTGCCAGCTCTTTCATTTAATTGTTTACAGCATTCTTTTGAACCAAAAAATTTGTTAGGGGACAACCCAGGCTTTGTTGCTGCTGTTCTGTAATTTAACTGAGCTTGGTAGGGCTCGTTCTGAAAGCCTTTCTCAGGAGGCGCTGACTTTTTATTCTGTTTTCTACCAAACAATTGGCTTGAAGAGCAAAGGGAATTTGAAATACTAATCCATACCTTGCTGCAAAGTGCTTAAGCTCGTACCTACATAACTCTTGTCCCATGTCTGATGTATCTCTATCTGGTACAGGTTTCCCTTGCTTTAAGGAGGTTCTGTATATGCAAATTCACTCTTATGCAATGACCATTTTTACACCCAAAATTTGTTATATGCGAGGTAAGTCTGTAGTGGGAGGGGTGCGGCACAGCCCAGTAGGCAGGGAGCAAAGTGGAGGGAGGTGTCAGTGGGGGAGCTGCACGCTGGGGGGCTGCACCAGGCTCTTCCCGAGATTGTTGCGGGGCATGACCCCAGATCTGCATGTGGGACGTGAGCAGATTGCTGCTGCGAGCTGGGCCTAGTGGCATCAAGGTCTCTTCCCAGTGCTCAGTGCAGGTGGTAGCAGTGTTGGGAAGGCAGGTTAGGGGGGCTATGGTGAATTTTGGGGTGGCTGCAGCCCCCTTCCCAGCACTGCCATCACCTGCCCTGAGTTCTAGGAAGTACCTGGTGCTGCCACTGGCTCCAGCCTGCAGCAGCAACCTTCTTTGCTCCCTTGCAGATCTGGGGGTGCATGTAGCTGCAAGAGCCGTACCACAACACCCTCTGGCCTGCACCCACTGTCAGGTTGGCGAAAGGTGTTTGCACCCAAAGGCTGATAATTTCCAACTATTTCAGTTGATCTAAAGAAGAGATCAGATTTATCCAAAGAACATTGTCTGCCAATATCCTTAGACCAACATGACTACAACCTATACCTTAGAATCAGCTATTAACACATGGTCAGGAGGCAGCCTTGTTGAATCTTTGCTGGCGTGCATTGTTTGCGAGTGGAGAAAGGAACACTGTTTAAACCATTAGAGACCAACCTTATAGGTAGGAGTGCCACAAATTAAGCTTTGGGCCCTCCCTATGTGTCACTCCAGTCCTCTGCCCAATCTGCTGCTCTGCCCTGTGCTCCCTTCCTGTTTTGCTTTTCTTTCTTCTTTCTGCCATATCTGCCACTGTGTTTCCCTGCTCCACCTCCAATCTATCTGGTGTCACATGCAGAGGCTGCCCATGGCACTTGTGGCATGTGCTGCAGGTTGGTCATCTCTGGTTTAAGCCTTCTCCAATTGATCAGTGTTTCTGCGGTCTCAAGAGGCACGTAACTGCTCCATACTTCTTACTTGGTGTACATTCTGTTTTATCCAATATGGGCACATCCAGATGAGCGCGCACATGCCTCTTGCCCCAGCTCAAACCCCTTTGAAGTGGGGCAAGAGGCATGTGTGGGAACATTTTTTTTGTTTCCTGCGGGGAGAAAATTAGACCCCTGGATATCCAGGCACAGCAGGGCAGAGGCAGGACATGATGTGGTATGTGGGGACTCTGCACCAGACCCAGCTGGGTAGTGCTGGCCCTGGGACCCCTCTGTTGTCTGGCCATGCCAGGCTTTTTTGGTGGCAGGACCTGGTGCGGCATGTGCACTGGGTCCTGCTGCCATGGGAATGGCCCACCCAGGTGGCAGAGGGGCCCCAAGGGTGGCAAGACCTGGCTGAGCCTGGGGTGCAGTCCCTGCATATTGCACTGAGTCCTGCCACTATGGCCCAGTCCAGCTGGGTGGCAGAGAGGCCCCAGGACCCAGCTGGGCCTGGCATGCAGTCCCCGTGTCCTGCTCCAGGTCCTGTTATTGTGGCCTGGCCCTGCTGGGTGGTAGAGAGGTCCCAGGTCCCGGCATGCAGTCCCTATGTGTCATGCTGGGTCCTGTTGCCATGGCTCAGAGCACCCCACTCTCACTGCTGTTACTAAAGGTAAGTTATGAGCCCTGGACAGAGGGCTGTGGCCCTCCAGGGGGAGCTGGGACCCTCAGTGGGGGGGCTGTGGCCACATCCTCCCCATCATACACTCATCATGTGTATGATGAAAACCAAAAGTACACATCAACACATATAGGTATTTAGAAGTTATTTTATCATGATGATAGAGACACTGGTAGGTTTTTGCATTGCATTAACATTGTAAATATACCAATAAAGGATTGTCAAACTGGTCTCTCGCTCTCTCTCTAGGGTGTGTGTGTGTGTGTGTATAGAGTGGTCTTTTGTTTTAATTGTGGAAAAACATGGATTTTGGGGTATTTTTAAAAATGGATTTGGGATGCTGCTGCAGCAGTCCAGGCAGCTTTTTTGTACAGAGGGGCCAGGACAAGGCAGCTTTTTATACTGCTGGGGAAAGCACAGGTGGTGGCCCCAGGCTCTAGCTCCCCCTGGTTGCAGATCTGGGAAGAGCCAGGCAGGTTATTTTGCCCCAAGTGGCACAATTTGCTCCACAGCAAAGTGTTTGTCTTAACACGTGTGCCGAAGCAAAAAGCCCCAGCTCAGATTTGCACTGCTTCTATTTGAGCTGCTGCAAGTGCATGTGCTTGCATGTGTGGATGCACCCTATGATTTCAGTAATCACTTAAAACTGTGGAAACTTGCTTTATTCAGTGCATGAATTTGAAGTAGTTGGCATGGTGCAACATGTCTCTATAGTATATAACCAGTTTCTAAGGCTTTTGCCAGAGTTTCTTAAAGTTACAGGTCCCTGCATTCCCGTCATAACTAAGTTCAGCCTTGTGTGTCTAGTCACGTAAGCACCTTTTCTTCCTTTTCTATAAAGCAGTTTTTACAGGGAGCTCCCTGCTGATTAACAGTCTAGAAAAGATAGTGTAAAGTAACCAATATCTAGCACTGGTCTAAAGAGAGATGTCCAGGTTCAGCCCTTCATCATGCCTAGTATCTTGCTGTTGAACTACCCCAGTAAGCAGATCTATGCACTGCTGGTAGGGGCCCAGTGCACATGAAAGCAAATCAGTTGAAGGATATCCCCACACATGCACAGATATGAACCTTGGCATCAGGAACGGGGATTCCCCAAGACCGCTGCTTTTAGCTCCTGAGCCTACTTGCTGGAATTGAAGTTGTCAGTTGGTTAAGCAAAAGTGTAAGTAGAGTCCAGGCAGTAAGTGCTGGTGCTTTCCACAGAAGGGGAGAGGTTGATGTGTTTCACCTGAGGCTCTGGTGTCTTGCATCTTCTGATAAAGTGGGAAGGCCCTTGGGCAAGTAGGCTGCTGGTGTGAGGAAGGAGGAACAGACTATCGTTCCCTGCAGCTGGTGCTGTAGAGTCTCTTGCTATCAGCAATTTTGGCTTTGCAGAGCTGCATTTTTCCCACTCCCTTCCCCAGCCCTTAACCTTTTGGACTCAATGCCTATTGGGTTGTGCCACGTTCACTTTTGAGTGTGTTTATAAAGAAGAGTCATTAAAGGTTAACCTGCTTTTTTCAGTCAAGGCAGCTCCTTCTGCTAAATCCATCTCTCTTGCTATGGGTGGCCTGAATGTTTCCTTTTCCTTCTTTGTCTCAATAGTGGCCATTTGTGAGGTGGTCAGACAGATTTCCAAGAGATCTTTACCTCTTGGAGTGTATCGCTGTCTTGCTGAAGAACTGGCCAGCTCATTACAGTTGTGCACTTGCTGCCTTGAACTGAGGATGCTGGTGGAGCTTGGTCCATGGGGTGGTGGATTTGGCCCTGATGTGACGCTAACCCTCTTCTTCCTTCTCTTTTTGGTTCATGGTTTCTCTTTTGGTGGGGCTTCTGGAAATCCCATGGTCTCTCTCCAAGAATTCCTGATCATGGAGTCTTCCTTTGTGGCTACCACTGTGAAAATTTTGGCTCAGTTTGCAGGCATGGAGGCCGGTAGGATTTTCACCAAGCTCTTCTGGTCCTGGGAGCTGACGGATTTGCACCTCATTCAGAATCTGATGGCTTTTGACTGCAGTTCCTCCATCCAGACCTCTTTGTCCCAAGGCATCTATGTGGAAGGCGGGTGCTCTTTCTTTTTCCACCTTGTGGCACTCAAGTTCCAGCACAGCCACATGCTGTACAGAGTCCCTGTTGTGGCCCTGCTGGTGACTGTTCTGGCTTACACTGGTGAGTATCTTCCTAGATTATTCCATAACACTTATGTATAGACTAGACTGTAAACAGCCTCATTCAGCTGCAGTGATGAGTCACCTGGTCATCTCAAGAGCCTTGAGTTTAACTGTGTTTAGCTGAACAGCTAAGTTTGTTTCATTATTGGTCTTTTCAGCTAGTTTGCTCAAATGGCAACATTACCACCCAATTAGCCATAATTAAATGTTTTTATTCAAGAGTGTCTTAGGTGGGTGGTTCTATGTGAAAACTGGCATTGCTGGAACCCCAGAAATCTCTGTGGAAGGCACTGTCCAGTATGCATATGAGACGCTCCCTGCGGTCTAGAAGAACAGAGAGCAACACTTAATAAAATGTGTATTCATCTATCATCATATTCTTCTATAACACCTAACTCCTGTAGTCTCTGAGCATCTTATTGGCACTACCACTTTGAGGCGGGTCAGTACTAATTATGTCCATTTTAGAGAGAGAGGACAGAGATGCAACTTAAGTGACTTGCCCCACAATGTCAAAGGCGGATACAATTTGGTGATCAATCCCACAGGAAATGGGCTGGAGCAGAGAACTGAATCTGGGTCCTTTTGTCTTAACAAGGGACGCTCTGTTCCCTCTGAGCTTTACAGCTTTTCACAGAACCCCAGCCCACAGCAAGAAGGGTTTGATTAGTGAAAGGTGGGAGCTGTTGGAGGAAGCCAAGCTAAGATGAAGTTCACTTCAGTTTTTGTCTACTCAAAAAATGAGAGCTACTAGGAATGACCAGCTAAGCTTTTAAAGAAGACCCCAGCCACCATAGGACTTGCAAGTCAGGGTTTCACTGGCCATCAGTTGTGGTATGGACAAGCAGTTGGAAAGCCAAAACAAATTTTAATGTGGACTTGAGGTTATAATGATGATTTATCCCTTAATTTATTCATTTGCATATTTTCATTCAAATAGGAATATTTTGAAAGCCAGGAAATTCAAATTTAAGCTTGCACTCGAAACAACAAGCCTTGGAAAGCACAACCACCCTCCGTTAGGATCTATTCCTGAATGCCGTAAGCCTCCAGGAAATATGGCATCCAGGACTTTGGAGATGCATCCATTTTTAAAACCAGGAGGGACTGCTGCAGTCTGACCATCTGGCCTCTGCCAGGCCTCTCATCTGACTCTCCTCAACTCCCTTGGTACAGGCTGGAGGATTCCAGCATAGCCTGCTCTTTTGTGGGAGAAGAGTGCACCTTGTTAGAGACAGCACATGAGGGGCATCTACTATGTCCCTAGGGAAAGCTGTTCCAGCTGCTTTGAAAAAAGACAGCTCCTTATTTCTAACCTGATTGATCTAAGTTCAGCTGCCAGGCTCTGGCATTTCTTCTGCCATTTCTTGCTTGGTTAGAAGTGGTCTTCTGGCAGAACTCTCCTCTCCATGTACACACTTGTGTATCAAGTTGCCCCTTCACACTCTGACCTGTTTAGGCCAATTACATTGTACATGCTCTGTATAGGAACAAATAAAACACTCCCCACTAATATGAACAGATGGTGCACCCTCACTTTCTATTGCAAATGGCTCATGTTCTGCACTTCATCCCACAGTAAAACGCATGGTTGTGGTTTAAGGTGTCTGATGCTGCTAGGGTTCTCGAGTGGCCTACTTTGCTGGTGGTGTAGCGCCATCTACCTTTGAGGCTGGGAGGAAGCTTGCATTTAGTTGACATGGAGGTTACGTGGGGAGGTAGGACTGTGGGGTGCAGTTAGGTTGATGTAATTCTACCTCTGCAGAATGCTTTCAGAAAGGTCATTGAATGGGAGGCAAGAAGAGGTGCTTCCTTTCCAGGCCTATGTATATACGGAACTTCCCTGCTCCTACGTGCTGCTGAATGTCTTCTATTGTGTGTTTTTAATCAACCTGAATGCAACTCTTTGCACTGTTCTTCCACAGCTGGGCTTTCCACAGGAGCCTTTTACAACCCTGCCCTCGCCACAGCTGTTACCTTTCACTGCTCTGGGAACACTTTGCAGGAGTACATCCAGGTTTACTGGCTTGGGCCCCTCACAGGTGAGTGAAGATGCTGTATTGACAGGAGCTACGGCTGCCTGGCTCTACTGGGGCACAGACTAGAGAATGGGGCTGACTTGGGGGTGGGGAAGAGACCCTCAGCATATTAGCAATGTTAGTGAGCCTGCATGAAAAGCAATAAAAAAAGTTGAACAGAGAAACTGCTGTCTCCTTGCGGTAAGAAGCAAATCTTTAAGTTTTTATTGATTGTAGAGCCTGGCTGTTCTTGTTATTGGCAAGCTCGAAGGCAGAAGCTCATTGTCTTTCCCAGCTCTTCTCCATATCAACTTGGCCCTAACTTTGCCATATCTCCAGTAGTCTACAGAAGTGCTGCCTATCAGACCTCAGCTGAGGGGAGGCATTTTTTTGCTGGGCAAGGAGCAAATAAAATATTTGGAGAGGTGACAGGGTTAGAAATGAGGTAGTGATTACTCCTCTGCCTTATCAGTGGACATTGCCTGTTAATTCAGGAAGGCCATGCTGCATCTATTGCTTTCTGTTTGCAGGCTGCAGGTTAAAGAACCAGAAAGAGGACCAAATAGCACTGTTAAAAGGAAATTGGTACTATTTGACCATTCAGGTACAAGACGTGCTGATTCAATGTGCTAGGGTGCATCTTTTTTAAAACCATATTCTAGCTCAACTATGCACTATTGGCTGGGGCTTCCGATAGTTTTGGCCACTTTCTTTTATTTCCCTCATATTGGCAGTGCTATGGCATTTGGATGCGGGGTGTCATCAGGTCCCAGAAGGAGAAGTACTAGGTGGAGTATGTCAGATGCTGGGAATGGGAAGAAGAAATGGTTGAAATAAAATAGCGGTTAAAAGTTAGCAGCTTAATTTCCCTATTGTTGTTTTCAGGGATGCTTATAGCCCTGCTCCTGTTCCAGGGGAACATCCCAAGACTCTTCCAGAAAAATCTGCTTTACAACCAGAGAAGCAAATACAAGACCCCCAAGGTGAAGGCAGTATCTGTGCCTGCAGCTGTGGTCAAACAGATAGGAGAAAGCAGCCAAGAAGAGTGGCAGCGAGCACGCCCAATTACTGAGTGACTGAGGTTATTTTAGCTGCCTCTGCCCATCTCCTGCCCCACTCACAGGTTGGGGAGAGGGCACCCAGGCCTTTCCTCTTCACTGCCTCAAAAGGCATAGCCCCATCTGGCCACATGCTAGTGATTTGCTAGAAGTGGTCCATGGTGGCTTAGCTGTGCTAGCTGGGAGGGAATGGGCAGTAGGACATGCTGCCATCAAGGACTTGGGCCTTGGCCTCTTGGATATGGACAGCAGCAGTGTCTTGGGCATAGGCCCAGAGTACCGCACTCCATGAATAGAGCATTTCTTCTCCTCCATGCAGGTCCTCAGCTGCCAAATGCCTTGTCCTTGCTCCAGCCTGTGTGGACCAGCCTGTCTCCCGCATGTGGGCTGGGAGCCAGTGCCAACCTGCTCTTCCCTCTACTCCCTTCAGTGTATGCAGGCCTTCCCGCTCCTTGACCTGTTCCTTAAGCGCTAGTCTTGGCTGCTTAAGTTAGTCTTAAGTGCTAGTCTCGGCACTGTGCCCACATGTGATGGCTCAGCCTTTGTGCACACACTGCTAGTACCAGAAGCTTTAATGTTGGACTGCAAAGAAATAAAAAAAATGGAGGGGGAAACTATTCAGTGGTAAAGGCTGAAGGATCCCCTGGACCTCATTCACCCTAGTAGTGCCTCACAAAAAGATCCTTCTTTCTCAGCCCAAGTGACAGTTTGGGAGCTGTTTACTGACCCAACCACCTCTGCTTGACCTGATGGAGCTGAAAAATAATCGGGCAAGATGAAATGGAATTAAGAAAACTACCACAGTCCGTTTTTTCCAGCAAACAGGAAGGGAAAGACTGCAGAAAGACCTGGATAGGTTGCAGGGGTGGACTAACAAAAACAGGATGCATTTCAATATGGACAAGTGCAGGGTGCTGCACTTGGGCAGTAGTAACTAGCAACACACTTATAAGATGGGAAACTCCCTTCCTGAGAGCATGGAGGCAGAAAGGGCTCTTGGAGTCATCATTGACTCCAAGATGAATATAGGCTGACAATGCGAGGTCACGGTTGGCAGGGCTAACCAGACCCTATTGTGCATCCACAGGTGCATCTCAAGTAGGTCCAAGGAGGTGATCCTCCCCCTCTACGTGACACTGGTCAGGCCACAGCTGGAGTACTGTCCAGGTCTGGGCACCACACTTCAAGAGGGATGTGGACAACATTGAGAGGGTCCAGAGGAGGGCCCACCCGCATGATCCGGGGACCACAGGGCAGACCCTACAAGGAGAGGCTATGGGACCTGAACCTGTTCAGCCTTCACAAGAGAAGGCTGAGGGGGGACCTGGTGGCCATCTATAAACTTACTAGGGGGGGACCAGCAAGGTTTAGGAGAGACCTTGCTTCCCTTAGTGCCCCCCAGGGTAACAAGGAATAATGGCTACAAGTTGTTGGAGAGTAGGTTTAGATTAGACATCCGTAGGAACTACTTTACTGTCAGGGTGGCTAGGATCTGGAACCAACTTCCAAGGGAAGTGGTGCTGGCTCCTACCCTGGGGGTCTTTAAGAAGCGGCTCGATGCCTACCTGGCTGGGGTC
>JAGPOW010001034.1:9076976-9123612 GCA_030014935.1 Caiman crocodilus | reverse complement strand
TGGAACCAACTTCCAAGGGAAGTGGTGCTGGCTCCTACCCTGGGGGTCTTTAAGAAGCGGCTCGATGCCTACCTGGCTGGGGTCATTTGAGCCCAGTTTAATTCCTGCCCAAGAGGGGGTCAGACTTGAAGATCTACAAGGTTGCTTCCGACCCTACTTTTATGATTCTATGAAACCGATATCTCAGTGGCTTCCAAAGGAGGAAACCCACCCTGATGTTTGAGGGGATGCTCACAGCCCTCAGCACCACAAAACTCCCATATCAGTCTGTATTGCTGGGGATTGAGAGATGGCACTGGGCACTGAATAATGATGTGGGACCTACTGTCTTGTGCCCATTGCTTTTCTGTTCCTTTCTCCTGTTGCCTTTGGCAAGGACCCCTGCCCAGGTAATGATTACTTGCAAGACATATTAAACCCCAAGATGAGATTTTTTTCAGAGGACTGCAATGTGTGCACCATTTTTAATCAAAGATGTGTCTAACTCCCTCCAGTTGCTTCAAACACCAACCCCCCCAACTAGCTGGTAAGTACAGAATGTCTCAAGTGCTTTTGAGATGATCAAGAACATCAATAAATTAATTCACAATGTGATATAATGGACAGTGAAATGATTACACTGATCAGGAACTAGTCAGGTAAGGATCAGATACAAATTTAAAATGACTTCACAGAAAATGAAATTCTTTGCTAACACAGGGCAGGAGAACTCCTCAAAGAAAGAATTCAAAGATTCATAGATTTCAAAAGTAGGAGGAGCAACTATGATAATCTGTCATGCAAGAGGTCACATTAGGCCATAGAATTTCACCCATGTTTTCTTATCAAGCTCAATAATTTGGTGTTAAACGAAAAGAGATGTCTTTCTAATGGACAGTCAAGTTTGATTAAAAGGTTCCACATATGGATGACTCTGCCATTTCCTTGGTAAGCGTTTCCAGTGGCTTGTTACTCCCTCTGTCAAAAATTGGCACAATGGAATGATCATCATGAACTATATAATAGTTACATATTTTTTCCAAAGTGAAAATGCTGATTATTATCAACTCTTGTTCTAAGTTCCTAATATCTATAGGAATCAAGTCCAAAACTGCCCTCTTGGAAGCAAACATTTCACATTGCATAGCTGCTCATAAGCTTGTATTTTTCTCTAAATTTGGGATAAATGGGTTAATTCATTGGCCTGTGGTCATTCCTCCTTTGACATTGTGTCAAAGAAAAACAAAAATCCAATCTTTGCTTATGTAACTTGGTATGTATTGGCAGCAGTCGGTCACTTGAGAAGAGAGGATGACGTTATCATTTCTTGTAACCAGTTTGCCACATTCGATTTATTAATGAATCACCGTTTGCAGTAAAGCAGACTGTACCAAAATATCCACGGCTCCTTTGTGTCTGAGGCACGCTGGATTTGACAAATTGTAAGACTAATTCTTCTGTGTTGATTTCCCTTCTGACAAGAGATACTGAAAAAAAGCCACTTAGCTTAACTAAGCCTCAAATGTAGCTGCATTTTGAGGTACATATGAGGTAAGTGACTCACAAAAGATGTCTGCAGCAGCCTCTGTGCTGTGCCCAGGAGCCCCGAGGCAAAGCTGGTCCTTGTAGGCTGTTGGCTTAAATGGTATTTAAAGGTTTGCTTTTATGCAAATTGGCTTATAGGTATTGATATGTGTATTTAGAATGATTCAAGATGGGCAGCAGCGGTTAATTGATTTCTAAAGAGCTTGGGTCTCGCACACAAAGTGTCTCACAGCCCTGGAGACAGACAGGCTGCTTAACACAGCAAGGCCAATGGATGGACACAGCCTGAGAATTAAGGGGGTATGCCATAATACGAGATCACAGCCTTCAAGGCAGACAGATTATCTAACACGACAAGGACATGGAGTCCAGAAAATAATCTGGGAACTGGGAGCATATACCATACTGTTCCATAACACAAGATAAAGTGACACTAGCAACAAGGCCCCAGAGCAGGGGGGCCTGAGTCCCGGTTTTGGGGGAATAGACCAAATTAGGAGAAGGCCTGGAAAGACCAAATTACTATGTGTGCATGTGATTAGCTATGTGGATGTGTGACCACAGAGACAACCAACCAGTGATAGCCATGGATGGAGTCATCAGAAGGGAAGGAGAATACAAAAGCAGAGACAGGGAGTGACCCTTTATTACTCTTATATTCTTCCTCTTCATCTTCCACCTGGGTCCCTCCCCAACCACAGGAAGTGTCCCCGAGGCTACCATGGACAGAGGGCATATCACCAGCCTGTCTCATCCATTCTCCTGCGGGGTGGGCCTCCTCCAGGCTCAGAGAAAGCCTCAGAGTGGAGACTGTCCCGGCCAGGTGCACTTTGACTGATGACAGCCCTAGGCTTTGGTACATATATAGAATTGCTTGATTGTTTGTATTGCTTCTTTTCTGTTATCACCGTGTATCAATAAATTTGCCTATTGTCGAATGGAAAGATTGTGCTCGGTCTGAGGATGGAATAAGCCTCTGGGTCCTAAATCCAGGGTCAACATAAGGCCACATCTCAAAAAGGAAGCAATGCAGCTGCCTAAGGGGCACTCAAGTGCATGCTAATAAGATCATCCAGGATGGAGAGCCTAGGAGTCGCGCTGGACATGTGCTTAGCATTGTGAAAATGCAACTGCCTGACCTCATTTTGGGAATTAGTGGTTGCACAGTGGAAGTGGGTGAATGAGGTGGGGCATGGAAGTGGCATAGTCGTTGTGGGAAGGGAGTGTGTAGCAGACTGCCAAATAGGACATCTTTGCAACACTGAGTTTGAGGTATGGGTGCTGATGTGATTAGGGCTAACATGGACTTGTCTTGTGTGCATGTGACTGATGCGATCTGGCATATTTTAAAGTCACTGAGTTAAAAACAGACCCTCTTCCCCTCCTACAGGTGAACACGGGGTCTGTTGTGCCAACAAACAGCAAGTCACACTTAGAAATTAAGTAACTTGTATCCCTTTCAAAACATTCTAGTTCTTGGATTCTGCATATGTCAGTATCCAGGTGTCTTTTGCTGAGTATAAATGTATTGCCATGGGCTTTATTCTGAGATGTTTATTGTTCCAGCCCCCACCTAGCTACACTTGTTACTTCAGCAGAGCTGAGAGTGAACTGAAATCAGAATTTCGTGAGCACTTGTGATATTTTTACGAATTGTTTTTGTTCCCAAACTGGAGGAGGGAGAGAGGGAGTGGTTGAAACATCAGTTTCTCATTGAATGAAAATCTATTTAGAAATGTTGAAATATTTTATTCATTGACTGAAGCAATATTTTTGGCTGTTCTGAATAAAACCATTTCAATCCCATGAGTTCAATGCTGACAGATTTCCCAGTGGTGCTCTTCAAGGGTTTGCTGCCTTGTTCTCTACTTATCTGCCAGACTCCTGGGCCAGAACATATCTCCATATTATACAGTTATTATGCGAGTCCCATTGTGTACCACAGAACTCAGTCTGTGGGCAGATCACAGTGCTGTATGGGTGTTGTCAGCTAGCCAAAGGGCCTAGCCCATGCAAGAAAGTGAAGGCATGAAATGTTCAAACTGCAGCTTCTGCAACTTAATGCAATACCATTGGCAAATGCCACTTAATATTGAACAGACATGAAAGAAGAATACCTCTTGTTGGCTAAGTTTGCTTGGTGAAACCAGGTGGGAGGTTGTTCTCAGTAGGCACTCCTCAGCTCTGGGTCTCTATCCCCTTTGTGGCCCACTGGGTCCTGAGCCTGGCTACCTTCTAGGAGCCTGGGCAGGAAATTAGCAAGACAGACTAAGTTGGGATATTACTTAGGTATCTGTCTTCAATGTTATCTACTTTTTATATGTTGTCTCTTATTGTAAGCTGCCCTGAACCTTTCTTGGGAAGGGTTACATATAAATAGTTAAGCACATGCTAAAGTGTCTTGCTGGTTTGAGGCCAGCATACTCATCACATGGCAGTGTTGATCCCAAAGGATGGAATGAAGTCCTATGGGAAATGTACAAAACCAGATCAAAGGTCCTGTAACTTAGCTCCAGCTAGCATGGTACGCTACAGTGCAAGGGGACCTATAAGGGCAATGCATTTCTTTGGAGGGACAGGCCTGCAGTTTGTGAATGAAATCTATCTCTTGAGAGGGGAAAAAAAAAAAGTACAGCTATCATTGATACATCTGTTGGCAGAATTTCTGGATGGTATCATTTTTTTTTTCATGCCAAGGGAAGCTCTTTTGGGGAAGAAAATATGGCGCTAGGCATGGGTGGTGGTGGCACTATCTGCAGAATTTAGCTGGTGCATACTGAATGAATAAACAAACTAGTTGCTGATTATTCAGAGGCAAACACCTTTACCTACAATCACCAAGGTATGATTGTAGCTCAGTAACTTATTAGTTGTCCTGTCAAGTAGCTGTAGCACTGAACTAGAGTGGGGTCCATGCTCTTGCATTCAAGGGTTTTTTCAATGGACCAGACCTTGCTGCTATTTATTTTAGTTAACCCACTGAATGGAAACAAAAAAAGGGCACTAGAGAAAAAATAATTGAGATGTGGGTAACTTTCATTTGTGAATTGGGGGCTCTAAAAACTGAGGGATTTGCCTTTCTTGGAAGCAGTATCCATGCACACAATTGTGCCCCTACTCAATCTGAACCTGTCATCACCCCTTTTCTTCCAATCTTGAACAAAATGCCATGCACTGTGTCAAAT
This sequence comes from Caiman crocodilus, assembly GCA_030014935.1. Classification (NCBI taxonomy): domain Eukaryota; kingdom Metazoa; phylum Chordata; order Crocodylia; family Alligatoridae; genus Caiman; species Caiman crocodilus. The sequence goes on along the minus strand of JAGPOW010001034.1, from coordinate 9,118,903 downwards.
CCAAGTACAATGTAAAAAAAAATCTCTTCCGGTAATGGTCTTCAGTCATGGGCTATAAGATTGTAGTGTTATTTGTAAGTGGTATGAAGGCTGATGGGATACGATACTAAACCATATCTTAGTGGAAATCAGTGAACTGCCTAGTTCAATTATATGTTTCTGATATGCAAGGACTGTGAAGATTTACAGGCTTGCCAGTGACTAGAGGACAGTGCATCAAACAAACTGATGCCCAGTGGTTATTGGGAAGGTGCCAGGACCTGTTCAAATCTGATTTCAATGTGTGCAATGCAGAGTCTATTTAGGAAAAGTACAGTGGGGAAATCATGTTTAGGTTTTTTATCCTTGTGGAAATACAAGTCCTCTACTGGGTAGCAAGCAGGGCCCCTTTGGACAGCTTTCAAAATCTTGAATTTTAGATTGTTTGGCTAAGCATATCATCAGTCAAATGTTTCTGAACTACTTTGGTTTGGAAACTGAGCTGAAAGGCTTGAGGCTGGGCCTCCTTTTGAGATTTCCAGAACTTCCCCAGTTTTGGCTAAGTACTCTTTGGCTGCTTTTCTAGCAGCAAAAATACCTCATCCCAAAACTGGCAAGCATGGGAGCTAAGTTGAGAAAATCCCATGTTTTGAAAAGCCTATCGCAAAATAGATCTTGAGGGTCAGATCATTTTTTGTTTTATCCAGATGAATTTGCCCAGCCCCATCTTCTGATGAAAGGAAGAGGGACATGAGTGCAATGCAGAAATCTTGCTCGGTTGTTGGCTTTTCTAAGTTTTTTTTTTTTTTTTTTAAATAACTCTTCATCTTTATATTTCTCTAGCAGAAAATGAGGGATATTTATAACTTTCAACTGTATTGTGGCCCGTGCATCAATATAGAATGTTTATTGGGACAGCTTGTAGTTTGTATTTTAACCTGCTATCTGGCATTTTCATATATCCGTGAAGCTGTATGGTGGAGTCACTTATCCTGAGCAAACGCACTTGTGCTAACTCAGTATCTAAAATCAACACCTGTCTGCATGGTGAGCAAAAAGAATGCTGATTTGTCTTTCAGGAACGCGGCTCTTCATTTTAAAGAAGGCCTTATGGGGAGACGTCATGATATAAAAAAGTAACTCTATTTGGGGTAATAAATATATTTTTTTTATATCCTTTAACAAGAAGCTGCTTTTTAAAGACCACACTGGAAAAGTTTTTCTCCTAAGTGAGATGTAATGTAGCTTGTGTGGTGCATCAGACAGGCAGGAGACTTTCAAAGTTATAAATCAAGTTAAAAAATGTAATAGCTTCCTTTACACCTTGGGAAGTCCCCTGCCTGTCTACTGCATGGATTTGCACTGCCAGCTATAATTATTTTCAGTCCTCTACTGAGTAGGGATACCATTAAAATGGCACCTGTCAGCTGGCTAAGGCATCCACTGTCTATATATTATGGTGATAACTTGTTTTAACATATGCATGTAGCAAATGTCTATCTCTTGGCTTATAACCATTTGCTGCCCTTTCCACAGGAGCTTGGGTATTTGGCATGAATCAGGATATTTAAAATTTTATCAAGCACTGGCTTGTCTAAGAGGTGGTATCCTCATGGTTTTATACAGATTTAATCTCCTGAGGATCTGATAGAGTTAAGTGTGTGCAGCCTCTAAGGTATACACAGTCATACCAGCATAATTGTTTCTATAGGTATTACCACAGGACAAATTTTTTCAACTCCTAATAAACAATACATTAGTTGAATTAATGGTATTGTGGGCCTGTTTGTGAATTTGGGTTGACGTCAATGAATTCAAGTTGGGGTAACTTTTTAAGAAAATGGCAAAATATTAAATCTGCCATTTTTAAAATGAAATACTTTTGTTATAGAAGTGTGGGAATTTATTTTTCCTCTATTGTTTTAAACAATATTTCTACGTGTTTCAAAAGGACATTTTTTTGTTGTTGAGGAAGGCAGTGGCAACTTGTAGAGGTTGGACAGGGGTGCATGCGGATCCCCTGAGAGCACTGGTGCACCCCCTGTCAGGCTGTGCTTCCTGTTTAGGCGACGGGCAGGGGCAAGCAGGAGTGCCGGTGCGGCCCCCCCCATGAGTGCTGACCAGGGAGTGGAGCTACCAGCAAAGTGGCTGTGCTACTTCCAGAAGTGGCCATGGGACTTCTGGAAGCGGCATGGCCTCTTTTTGGTGATTGAGATTGCCTGCATGGGGACCCCTTACCCCCTCGGTCAGTAAGATGGGCTGCTGGGCACCCCCTACCCTGGTCACTGACTGGTGTCAGGGGGTGCATGTCACCCCCCCACCTCCCCTGACTCAAGGCACCAGTCACCCATGGAAGAAAGGCACCTAAATGAAAGAAAGCTGAAATAGCTGCCTGTGCCTTTGGCTGGCTGAGTGCTTGTTGGTGTACTGTGTGTGTTTGGGGTGTGTGCTCGGAGGAGCTGGAAGTATTGCCGGTGGAGTTATTGCTCCCTGGGCCTGACAGAAGCCCTAACGAGGGGCAGGAGCCAGTCCAGGCTCAGCAGGGTATAAAAGGAGAGTCCCTGAGCAACCAAGGAGCCACCAAACAGGGGCTGCAAACAGGGTAAGCCGTCTGCAAGCAGTTCACAGGTCAGTTTGGCCCTCCCCGCCCACCCTTTTGAGGGGAGAGCCTTTCAGTTTGATGTGAGGAAGCAGGAAACAAGGAACTTTTTGGGGCTGATGACCAGTAAACAGGCCAGCTCCTAGGCAAGCTTGTTAGGGAAGGTATGCTTGGAAGAAGGGCAATAAGAGAGAAGAAGCAGATTAAGAGATTCAGGGAAATAGCTGGGGGATGTTGCAATGCCAGAGACACTGCCTCTGCTTGTACCTGTGAGGTGTCTGTCCAGGCAGAACTGCTCACCATTGAGGCTTACACCCCAGTTCTGGTTTGGTGCAGTGGGGCTTGCAGGTTCCTTCCAATGACAGCCGGCCAGTGGTGGGGAGGGGGGGTTAGTGCCTGCAGTGTGAGTGGTGCCTCCTGGTGGTGTCTCAGGGAACTGGTAAGAGCTACTGGAGGGAGATGGTGAGGCGCCAAAGCATCCTTTGCCATGAGGAGTTCATCGATTCAATGCTGAAGGAGATCTCTGGGACTGGAGGAAGAGCTGCCAGAGGCAGCACTACAGAAGAGAGGACATGGACTCCCAGGAGGGTGGAAGCTTGTGACCTCTAGGAGCAAGCAGAAACCTTCACTTCCACCTGCAGCAATTTGTCTGGAGAACAGATATGTAGCCCTGGTAAATGCATGGTCCTGGCAACAGAAAGGGAGGAGCATGCTCCATTGGTGGAGGAAGACAGGCCAGGCCTCGCTGAGGTGGGAAGGATTGAGACAACCACTGTGGTGGTGGTTGGAGACTCCCTTCCACGGGTGCCAAGGGAGTTGGCTGATGAGATCACAGAGCCACTGGCCATCATCTTTAAAAACTCATGCCAATCAGGAGAGGCCCTGGATGATTGGAAAAGGGTAAACATTAGTGCCCATATTTAAGAAAGGGAAAAGAGGATCCAAGGAATGGATCCTCAGCCAAGGCTGGGTCCCTGGAAAAATCATGGAGCAAATCTTCAAGGAATCCATTTCTAGCACTTGGAGAAGAAGGTGATCAGGAACGGGCAGCATGGATTCACCAGGGCAAGTTGTGCCTCACCAGCCTGATTGTCTATGATGAGGTGACTGGCTCTGTGGAGGTGGGGAGACCAGTGGATGTGATGATATACCTTGATTTTAGCAAGGCTTTTGATATTGTCTCCCACAACATTTTTGCAGGCAAGCAAAAGGAAGCGCTGGCTGGATAAATGGACTTTAGAGTGGATAGAAAACTGGCTGAAGCATTGGGCTCAGAGGGTAGTAATCAATGGCTCAATGTGTAGATGGCAGCTGGTATCATAGAGTCCCCCAGGGGTCAGTGCTGGGGCTAGTTTTGTTCAGTGTCTTCAACGACCTGAAAGATGGCTTAGAGTGCACCCTCAGCAAGTAAATTCCTCAAAGTGAATTTACAAAACACCTTTCACAGACAAGCTTATGAGTTTCACTTCATCAACCTGCTGGATACAACAAATCGTGGACTAAATATAGACATTGGATTTATGACACGTTATAACCTGCCTAACATCTGAAACACCAGGTAGCCTCTATACTATTTACCAGAGATATGTCTTATCACCAGGTCTACATTCCTCTTCCCCTCCCCATGCCATCTGTCTGTCACCCATTGACCGTCTCAGTTTGCATTTTCACTGACTGGCATCCTCACAGGCATACTGGCTTCTATGCTCTTCCATCCAGGAATAGCACAGATCGTCTGCAGATGCTTCATCAGCCTGATAAAGGGTGTTTGTACCTGAAAGCTTGCAAAGAAGAAATTTTCCAACTGTTTTAGTTGATCTAATAAAAGATATCGGATTTACCCAAAGAACCTTGTCTGCCTATGTCCTTAGTTCAACACGGCTACAACCTATACCCTTCAGCAAGTTTGCAGATGACTCCAAACTTGGGAGTAGTAGATATACTGGAGGTAGGGCTAGGTTCAGAGTGACTTGGACAAATTGAAGGATTGGGACAAAAGAAATCTCATAAGGTTCAACAAGGACAAGTGCAAGGTCCTGCTTTTAGGACAAAATAAACCCATGTTGGGGGCTGAAAATTACCATGCTGTGGGTTCTGCAGAAAAGGACTTGGGGGTTACAGTGCACAATAAGCTTAATATGAGCCAGCACTGTGCCCTTGTTGCAAAGGAGGCTAATGGCATACTGGGCTGCATTGGTAGTTGTGTTTCCAGTAAGTCAAGGGAAGTGATTATTCCTCTCTATTCAACACTGTTGAGGCCACATCTAGAGCACTGTGTTCAGTTTTGGGATCCCTGCTACTGAAAGGACGTAGACAAACTGGATAGGGTCCAGAGCAGGTGAGGGGGCTGGGGAACATGACTTAAAGACTGAGGAAACTGGGCATATTTAGCTTAGAGAAGAAGACTGAGAGGGGATTTAATAAGAGCCTTCAACTACCTGGAGGAGGGTTCGAAAGAGGTTGGAGCTAGACTGTTCCCAGTGGTGGTAGATGACGAAACAAGGAGCAATGATCTCAAGTCGCAGCAATGGAAGCTTAGGTTAGATATTAGGAAGAATATTCTTACTAGAAGTCAGCAAAACACTGGAACAGGTTAACCAAAGAGGTTGTAGGAATCTCCATCCTTGGAGGTTTTTAAGACCCAGTTAGACAAAGCATTTGCTGGGAAGATCTAGTTGGAGATGGTCCTTCCTTGAGCAGGGGGCTGGACTAGATGACCTCCTGAGGTCCTTTCCAACTCAAATTTTCTATTATTTTTAAAACGAGGGCGGAAAAAAGAGAAAGTTTTAAAGAAATTAAAATGAAAATGAAGAAGTTTGTTCTATGGCAAAGAAAAAATTTCAGGTGGGACCAAAATAATTTTTTTGTGCATATTTTGCCAATAATTAAAAAGATCTACTTTGATTTAACCTCCCAAAAATTATCCCCTGGTATTTATTTATTTTTAGTTTGGTCAGAAAACTGAAAATCCATCATTCACTCCTATGCAATTGGTATGGGTTACTCTGATAAGGCAGGGACAGGCAATTATTTCGGGTGGAGGGCTGCTTATTGAGGGCAAGCCATCGAGGGCCATATTACAAGCAGCCAGGGGCAGATTAATATTTATTTTCTAAATTTTTAGGGGCCCTGTGGGTCAGATAGAACAACCTGGAGGGTCACATCTGACCCATGGGCTGTGTTTTACTTGCCCTTGTGTTAAGGCCTCTGACTTGCCTGTGTAGGTTAGATTAAGGCTCTATGTGGTGCTTTCATGCAGATGTATGTTTAATTCACACTGAGCAGGATGCATGGGTCATGATCACAGGTTGGCTTCAGCAGGAGCCATGGGGCCAGAAATCTATGCCAGCATTGTGCGACTTAAACCCTGTCTGCATCCACCTGCTGTGTCTCACCTAACCAATTGTAAGTTCCTAGAGCATAAATTATTTCTTTGTTCTGTGGTGTGTTCTGTATGGACATGGTGAGGGTCTGGTCCAGTTCTAGGTTTAGAGGTAATATGGTAATAATGAATACTGGTAGTTCATAAAGTACACGTAACCTGGAACCAGTGGGTTTGGAGACCTTGCCCTCTCTTGCAGTCCTTGCTGTTCTGAATTACTTCCTTTTAAAAATGTTTGAGCCCAAATTTTATGAAATAGCCTCTGATTTTTACATCCTTGAATTTAATCAGACAAGTTGAAGTGGTGTCTTTTAGCATACACGGCAGCTGCATCAAGGCTGGTGACCTGCTCGTTTCTCCTTATCCTGGTGATGATGAGGATAAGTAACTCCCTGCAAATGTGGGAAATAAGGGTTCTCTTGGGTGCTGAGCTTCACTGTCTGGTTCTACCCAGTGTGAGGAACTTGCAAGGCGGGGCCGGGAGCAGGTATTATGTTGCCTGAGGCTTGGCAGGTGCGTAAGCTTTGCCTACTTCATGCTGTCCTCCTGTTGTGCTTTCTGGGCAGAGGAGCTGATTTGTGGCCCTTCAGGGCTTTCTGAGGAAACTGTCTGCTATACAGAGACCTGCTGTACTGAAGCTCAGGAGTTACGAGGCGCCGGCACATCTGTTCTGTCTTTTTGTCCAGTCCTGGCTTCAGGTTATAGCCTAGGATTCTGGCTTGGCCATACTGTAGTGGCAGCAGGGACTGGTCCTTGATTTCTTCAGGTGCGACACTGTCTCCTTTTTGCAGGCAGATCCTTGCCAGCTGCTGCCGTCTTTTCTGCAGTGCTCTCATTTCCTGGCCCATGCGCTCCCGGCCTATGTCTTGGTCAATCTTTTCCCAAAAGGTTTGGTTGAAATGTGTGTAGATTTCCCAGTCCAGCTTGTTCCAGTTCTTTATCTTCTCCACAGTGAAGTCTGGAAGGGGTGCTCGGGTGCTTCCATCTCTGCTATTGAGCGGGAAAGAGACTATGCTGTCCAGGTCCCAGCACAGTGCCTCCTTTAGCAGCACCATGGACTCATCAAAGTACTCTGAGATCAGGATAAGGTTGAACGCTGTCTTGATGGCTTGCAGCATGAGCTGCACATGCTTAGCAGATGCCTCCCCATTGTGATTGAAGCCAAAGTCAAAAGTCATGAGGTTCTTAGCATATTGGCTGTCAGATTCTCCAGCCTTGTAGAACCTGGATGGTTGTTGGAGGAACTCCGCCAGGCTCTTGGCATGGAAGAAGGCGGAAGTCCCTTTGTAGTAGGTGAAGGATGATTCCATGAGGTGGACAGGATTCCTCAGGATGGCAAAGTAGAAGGTGGTGCTGGGCATCACTCTTTGCACCTGGAGGTGGGATTGGGAGAAAGAAGACTCAAAGGAGTGGAAAAAAGGAAAGCGAAGCCTACTCTTCCACTGTAGTATATGCTGCCATCTCTACAGAAGTGTTAACTTGAAATCAGTAGTGTATTGGAGACTGAGAGAAAGACAAGTCCTGTCCATATGGTGCTGGGGATTAGACTGCTTTGGAAAAAGGGTTTTAAGGCCTATTGAGCAACTGCTGAATATACTGATACCCAGTCCCAGGGTTGTGCTTGTGACGGGGAGCCCTGCTGGCAGTGGTGGAAACTGGAGTGTTCTGTATTTGCTTATAGAGCAGTGACAAAATGGACAGCAGCAATGGAAGTCTCCCCATATAGCTCTGCTGACATGCCAGGCTTGAGCTGGAAGACTCAATTCCAAATGGGGAGGGGCAGCTTGCTCTCCCTGTCTAGGTGTTGATGCCAGCTGGGATGGTAAACTTACGTTGTGGGTGCACTACTTGAACTTTCCTGAACAGCACCAAATAATGGTACTAAGCTTGATCATTTCAGTCTTGTTTGCCTCTGAAACTCTCTCTCTCTCTCTCTCAGCAGCAGAACATAGCCGCAAACCTGGATCACTATGAGGCACGCTCTCCAGGTCTGATGTGTGAGAAGTAGCTGCCAGCAGGTGTCAGGGGACAGTGACATATCTCTAGTTTCAGTATGGATCAGCTCATCTTCATCAGCCCAGAGAGCTGTCCTGTCTACATCTCAATACTGTCTTCCCTCTTTCCCTCCTTATTTTCTCACTGAGTTCTTGGAGATTTGTTCCTTACCTCTGTCGGCAGGAACCGCATGTGGTGGCACAGGATGTTAAATTGAGAAGCTTGCCCAGCAACAAATCCCTCTACAAACTCTGCAGTGAAGTAGTGGGGATAAAACAGCTGACTGGCACCATCAAATGGGAAGGCGAATGTGAGGTTGTGTGTCTCGCCAAAGCGGAACAGGATGTTCATAACAGTACTACTGGCACTCTTGTGTACCTTCAGGAAAACAATGTGGGTTTTGGGCTTGCAGGCTGCCTCATCAGAAGAGTTGCCCACTGTCTGCCAGTTGTCTCCCTTTATATCTTCAACTGCTTTTCCTGCTTGGGAGGTTGCTATCTTGCTTGGAGATGATTCCCTCTCCATCCTTAATGGTGCAGTCTCAGGTGGCTGCTTTGCCTTTGAGACCCTGGATGTTTTGGGGATAGGTATTGCAGCTAGTGTAAATGCACTGTCTTTTCCCAGGCTGTGGGAACTTGTTGTTAGGGGCTGGCCTTGTAATGACCTAGCTTGTGCAGATGATGCCTTTGCAATTTGCTCATTTACAGCAACCCTGTTTGTAAATGCTGGTTTCTTGCTGAAGGGCTCTGCAGCCTTTTGAGTAGTCCTGGGCTTACTGCTTTGAGGAATCACAGTCCTACCCACATGACTGCTCTTTGGTGCCCTTTTGGATACTAAGGGCTGGGATTTCAGTTTCTTGGATGCATGACTGGTCCATGGCTTCTTGCCATTTTCTTCTTGGTGTTTCTTCCAAAATCCTTCTTGGCTGTCTAAGCTTTTGTCCAGTAGTTTTGTTTTGCCAAAAGCCTGTTTCAGTTTCAATATGTGTAGCATGTTCTCAGTTGATCCAAGGTTGGACACAGCTTTCTTCTGACTGTTTTGTGGGATATCACTATCCGGGAGGTTGGGAGTTTGGTTGCAGTTTGGTCCCTTCTCAGGCTGGAATGAGGTCTCATTGCCTATGGTTTGCTGGAGAGTTTGTCTCCTGAGTTTCTCATCACACCTGCAATTGCTGTAGAAGGGAAAATGTTAATGTGGGGACCTTTTTTGGATACGTGTTCTATAAGAACATACCAGAACGTTCTCTCTAATCTTACTGAAACCCATTCCAAGTTGTCAAACCCATGTATATGTCACCTCCCCTATTTGAAATATCTTACAGCCATAGACAAACTTCCAGTTATTTCTCAGCTACAACTGTTAAACTTCCACCTCTATTTACTCTCCTCTGACAGGGGATGTAAACCAATCCAGCCTTCCCAGCTTCCATAACCTCCAAGTAAGACTTCTACCTTGATACCACAGGATGAACAAAGGCACTGGTGGAACCTTCATTTCTTCAGTTTTCTGTCTGTAGCACTGTTTGGACTCCTGGGCTAGGGACAGACATTATACACAAACCAGTTCAAGTGATCAGAAATTGGTTTAAACCCTCCCTAAGTTGTGCTGGGGCCAGGCCAGCCCCTCCCCTGCTCAGCACCATAGAAGGGAAGGGAGGGATGCTCTAGTGCCCCATGGCTTCTAGCCTGAACCACTGCAGGCTTGTGCCTGCATATCCTTAGTCCAGGGGGAATGTCTGTGCACTTGCAAACCAGTTCAACCTACGCAGGTTAGACTAACCTGCAATAATTGAATCAATTTAGTCTAAGGCTTTTTAAATGTCTGTCCCTAGTCCTAAGAACTAGCCTGCATGGCTTGTGATACCTAAGAAGTCGACCTTGATGATCTCATCATCCCCTTCTGCCCTTAACTTTGTGGTAGTTTAAGAATGATGTAGCTATGTTGGCAGAGCAATTATGTGAGAGGCAGGAATTTCTTTCAGTGATATTTTTTATCAGATCAACTACGAAGCTGGATAGAGTTAGATGAGCTTTGGAATGCAAGACATTCTTTATCAGGTTACCCAAGCTTTTCACTTCTCATCTGGCCTTATGGACTCACTCTGACTATTGTTTACTATGATGTGGGATTAGATCTTAGTCACAATCTAGTGGGGAAATGCCAAATGTCTGTGATACGAAGAATCTTACTGTGTTTAGAAGCTGTGAGTGATTTGGGGAGTGTGGATATCATGGCATTGTGTATCCTGAAATGTGTATGGCTCAAATGTGCGGAGCAGTAAGAAGAGCCAGGTGAATAAATTGATAGGTTTTTTTCTCTTTGTAAAGTGCTTGAAGAGTCATGATTTCTTCAGATCTGTGTGAAATGCTTGGTCTGTAGCTTGTTTACAACTGGTATGTTGCATGTGCCTGGTGTTTGCAATTCAAGCAGTTTGCACTGGACAAATAAGCCAAATGCCTTACTTCTGTTTCTTGAGTGAGCATGTAGCTCTGAAAATCCGGGGCATTTTTACACGTGCACATGCAAAATACCCAGCACTGATGTGTGCAGTTGTATAAGTGGTGAAATGCATGTCAGTGCTGAGAAAATGGTGGTGGCGCACTTTTGGACTAAAATACCTCGGAGGTGCTTTAGTTCAAAGCATACCACCACCATTTTCTGTGTGCTGACCTGCATTTTGCCACTTACACAACTGCATGCAGTTCAGCACAGTTCACCTTGGCTCATACGCAGAACTGACTCGATTAATTAAGTCTGCTTTGACGTGGTGGGTCTCCAGCGTGTTATGGGGGAAAAAGGAGATGTGTATAAATGCCTAGATCAAATGTGAGATTCATATTCTTCAATGTGTAAGCTTTACCTTTTTGTCAAATGTTGCTGCCTGCCATTCACTGGGATGTACTTGGAAGGTAACCCTAAAGGGGCCTGGGCCCAGCTAAAAGGAATGGACTTGAGGATTTGGATTGAACTGAAGAAGGGAACTTTTTTGGTGGTTTTTGTGGCAGCATTTGGACAGATCCTGCCTTAAGCTGACCCCTAAAAAGTTCTGAGGCAGGGGAGCATCTTGTGTTTTATGTGGAACCTACCTGGGAGATTGTAGCTTCCCCACAATTTGAAGTATCATGAAGAGGAGAATGAGAAGAATGAGGCAACTCCAGAGTCGTCCCAGCTGGCTCTTGTATGGTGGCTTCAGTTTCCTGCAAGGAAATGGATACATTCGATTTATAGCCCCGGCACTCTAGGTTGCTGAGGAGTATTCAACCACTTGGCACAGGTGTTAAGGACTCTTTGAGGCAGTGAAGAATCATGCTTAAAATCCTTATAAAAGAGAGAGACAGAGTGCTCTAAATGCATAGCCTCAGGTCCACATAAAGCCAATATGCTTATCCAGAGCTTCCAAACTTAATATAAGCAAAACTCCTTCAGTACAGACTGCTGTTTCTGCTGTGTGCTATTAGCTACCCCAGGACTGACTAACTCCTGTCGTTTTCAGGGCTTTTAAAATTTAGTTTAGGAGTTGCTATTAGAAACTTAAAAAATGATGAGATGTAATCATTATGGCTACTATTAGATGCTTTGGAAGTGACAGGAGATAGTATCTGGGCCATTTATTAGAAGTCTTGCAAATGAGGGGAGAGATCAGTGGTGAAACCAGCTAGTTTCCATCAACTTCAAGGCTTTTAATGGTCACCCTCTGACAGATGTTTCTCCTTCTCTGTTTTTGACCCCAATTTTTTTGCTGTTAAACAGAGTACAGTTACATTCCAAAGTAGACTGGGTCTAACGGATGCTAAGCCCTTAAGTGACTTAGGCCCATAACCAATACAGAGATGATTGATGTTTGTTACAATGTAAGTAGTAGGCACAAAATTGAGATTGGTGTTTTGTTGCACTGTTAAGCAAGGCAGGCACGTAAGCGGATTACACAGTACTTCTGCCTTGTTTGTTTTCACTACAAGGTCATATCCCTTTGGAAAGGTGCTCTTGCTGTGGAAAAAAGGGTGTGGAGCCAGCAACAGCTGATAAAGCTTCTGGCTCATGCTAAAGTCCTGCAGTGCTATGGAAACATCAAGTACTGGGACATTTTAACTAACTGAGAAGTAAACGTTGATCATGGCTTAATTTCCAGGCTCTTCTGTTTTAAGCTTTTCAGGTGAGACTCTGGTCTGAAAAACAACTGGGTAAAAAATGACTCTCTAACATGCAGATCAATAAGCCTGTGTGTGTGCGCAGTCAGATGGGCTGAATGAGCAGAAATAACTCTTCCATGTGTTTTACCCTGTCTGTCTTGCATAAAGAATGCAACCTGTTTTTTGATGCTTTGTGAAACAGCAATCAAAATCTGCACCAAGTGTCTGTCTATATTTGGGTGCCTGTTGTATCTGCAGCCCTGGGTGGATCTAAGATTTTGAAAAGGGGGGTGCATATGATGTGGTACATCATTGCATATAGCACGGTATATATTTTTTCCAGATAAAAAGAAACTAGGAACTTTAAAACCATTAAGCTAAAGGTCTGGGGCTATCTTATTCAAATTCAGATCAAAACAAATATAACGTTTATTGGAAAGTACATTAGTTTGCTACATCACACCTGTTATAAAACAGAACAACCTAGACAAAATTAATCAAAATACATTGTTTCTTTATTCCTATAGTCATTAGAATTAAATGTACATCTCTTTCAGATTTATAAAGCAAAATCAAGCCTCCTTGAGCATCTTGACAAGGCACTGTGCTGTGCATTTCCAGTTCACTGGAAGTTATTTCCATACCTGAGCGAACGTTCACCTGAGTTAATGTTTTTAGCTAGAGTTAAAAACAGTCTGCAGTGCTATAAAATAGGAATTACATTACCAGGAGCAGCTACCAGACAACAGATTTGCAGAAGAAAGAATATCTTAACTGGTGAAACATTATGATCATTAAAAAAGGTGGGAGGGTCCTTAACACTTGTGGAATGAAGAGTTTAGTAGGAATCAAGCAGATAATAGTGAGCTACAAAGTCAAGTGATCTGCCTTCCTGCTGCCTCAATAGAAGTGCTGCTGTCACTGCCAGTTTAAACTTTGGGTGGACCAGGAAAGAAAAAGGGGTTCAACTGCATCACTTTATTTCCCCTGGATCTGCTCTTGTCTGCAGCTAAGCCCTGGCAAGCCTGGGTACTATGACTATGGTAGCATGGGGCCCTAAATTAGCCACCAACGTACTTGTCCTGTTCTGTGGGCTAGTATTCAAAAGGCTTGGGCTGACTGCCCTGCCACAGACTTCATAGACAAGGTGCTGAACTGTCTTGCAGTTCTCCATTTGTGGAGTGGGGATGATCACTCTTAGTTTCCCTTATCCCTTTGTCAAGTTTATTTATGTTGTCAGTCCTTTAAGCCAGGGAACCTGCCTTCCTCTCTGTATATTCTAGATTTATACAAAATACATGTGTGGTGCAAGACTGGCACAATGGAGCCTTGTCTCTGGAAATAACAATGTGCAATTCCAGAATTAGACCATTTCCAGAGTGAGCTCGCTGCTGCACCTGCTCATTGGAGAGGTGAGAGCAAAAGACTCCCTCTTCTGTCCCATAAAACTTCCTCTATAAGGGAAATACCCCTGCAACACTTTCAAAATAACTGGAAATAGAGCAATGTGATAGCTCCTCTGCACTTGAACACATTTTACCAGAAATATGTGCCATAACAATGTGGGCATGCACTCACAGTGCAAATTTTCAAGGATTCTTAATTAACCTTTATCTTCAGGATGATTATTTTCATATTCTATTGATGCTGCTGCTCCTGACAGAACGAGATGCACTTGCTAAATTTTCTGTGTTTTATATTGACCTATTTTTTAAGTAAAAAAGTGAAATTTTATGTTTTGCGTTGAATTGCCTCAACTCGAACATTAACCAGGATTTAACTGGTCATGCCATTATTTGAGTTGGTTTAATAAAAGATATTGGATTTACCCAAAGAACCTTTCCTGTTATGTCTTTAGACAGACATGGCTGCAATCTACATCCCATGCCATTATATGCCACTACTCAACTGCTTTCAAACTGGACAAGATCACTGTGCCTCAAACTGTTACCAATGGGGCCTTTGCAATGACAACAAATGCCCTTGTGGACAAGTTCAAACCATGTTGCATGTTGCTGACTTGCATCCATTTTACTATGCTACCTGGGGGCCTTCAAGCTCTTCACACTGGTGATGACATCACTTTAAGATGGCTGAAACAATATGCTGAAACTGCATATGCTAAATAAATAAACTCCAACAGCTGTAGAACTTCTGCTTAATTAAAAAACCCCCCATATATTTGGATGGTGATTTAAGGAAAAGGGTCCCTCAGTTTCCGAAGTGATTTTTTTGAGAAACTTACAAATGAGTGCAAGCTAGTTTGAAAATTAAAGCAGTCATATTGTATATTAAGGGTACGTCTATAAATGGTTAAGTACTGGTGTTTATAAGCATGTTATACACATTGGATAAGTGTAATAGATAGCTACATGAGAGGAAATTGTTATAAATGGTTATAAGTAGCTTGTTGGGCTCTAAGAAGTGATCAGTCATTAGTAAATCTCCTGCTAATTGTTTAATTCTTCTTAAAATGTACATGTATAAGAAGAAGTTGAAAACTGAATTATCATGCCTTCTAGAAATATGAGAGAGGCAAAGATTTCTTAGTTGTATCTTTTATTGGATCAACTATGGAATCAAAGATATCACCCTAAGAAGTTCTTGCCTCATGTAATTTTGGACTATCATGACTACATCACTCATACATTTCATATATTTGGCTTTGGTAAACTGAGCGGACTTAAGAGTGTATGATTTAGGATTGGATTTTGTGCCTTGTTTAAATTTTATAGATTCCATTTTGCTTGTATCTGGTGGTTTGAACTATCCTCAGAAAGGAAGCATCTGAGAAAACCATGCAGTACAGTCCTGTGGAATGTGGCCATGTACCTTGGGAAAGACTGCTCTTCAAGGTAAGTGTTCCCCATCTTTGATTTTAATCTTCTTATTGATTGTGGAGGGTTGGGAAAGATTCTTTCTAGAGAGGTTGTCTGACTTGGCTGACAATGCTTGTGGATGCTCTTCCCTCCCAAAGTTTCTGTCATAATGGCGAAAACAGTTGAATCTGGTCTGATCTATTCTCCATTCATCATACAATACAGAAGTGGTTAATGAGTCGATAAAAATTAACTGTATTGTGTGCAAATATTTATTGAACTGTTCTTGATCCTCTGTTTCTCAAACGCTGACTCTCACAGCCTGCGTTGACTTGCTGGAGTAGTGGGGGACTGGCCAAATTCTGCTGAAGAGTTTGGCAAGGTATCAGAGGATTGTTTTAATGATTGCAGTGGGCAAGCATGCTGCAGATTAGCCACAGGCTGTTTCTCATGGAATTAACTAGGCTAAAGCCCTTTTCTGCAGTGTTTGGAATAGAGTTTTCAGCTGCCTTCCTCACTTGCTTGTCAATACTTAGGTTTCCAAAGACAGAAAACGGTAAAAATGCATTGGTTTGGGTGAAAACTTGGCCTTGTTGACGCTTATGATAAAACATCCATTGACTGCAGTAGGGTCAGGGTAGTCACTTTTTTTTCCATCAGCTGGTGACCTAGAATAGCTCCTTGAATTATGCATTTGTCCCTGAAGTGGGCTGGATAGAAGAACCCTGTTGTTCTTATGTGTGTTTGAATCAGAGTCCCCTTCCCTGAACTCTGTCGCTATCTTATTGTTGGTAGTATTTTCAGGTACCAGCCAGGGAGTCAGAGCCTCTTAGTACCAAATGCTAGAAATGAACAGGATTGCCTCGTGAGTTGACCACTCTAAATGACAAAGAGTAATAGACGACAGGACAGGACAGGAGAGCTGTTCAATGGTGAAATCTGATGTATGCTAAGCAGCCATCTCATCTGCCATGCCTGACTACCCCTACCCCTCTCTCCCTTCCCCACCCCCCCTAAAAAAAAAAAAAAGAAGCAGCCCTCACCCTGTGCTGCTTTACAGAGCGAAGTTTGTCATTAGCCCACTGAAAAACACTGATCACCTTTGAATGTGGTAAGTGAATGCAGGAAGCATGGTCAACACTGCACCAGCTGGCTGGGCTTCTAGTTTAAATTAAAGTCCATCCCAAAGAAGGCCACATTCACCTGTAAGCAAGGAGCTCTTCGCTTTAAAATTAGATTTAAGCAAGGAGCTGAAATACAAGCTCTGTACCCTCGTGCACCCAGTGAGATTGTTGTTTGTATTCCTGCTATGCAGCCCTTGGGCTTGCAAGAGAGATTGTTTCTGGCTGGGGCAGAGATGAGAAATGCTGTTTCATGTTCCACTGAAGGTTTAATGGTCTCATCCATCTGAATTTCCCCAATGCTTGTGCAGAGCTTGTCAGGTACCCCCACAAAGGATCCATTGGGACATCTCAGATCATTTTAGTACATTTGGACATGAACAGAGAAGAGAGGGCTTGGACTGTTTTTTATTGTTTTTAAAGGATTTTCTTTTAAAAAGGAATGATATGGAAGAAATGTCTCCACTTACTTTAGCAGGCGCCTTTTGACATTCAGCATGGTGTACGGGAGCATTTGCAAGGGAAGCCAGCCCAATAAGTGCAGCCCAGCTGCCTTTGAGATTGGAAAGGTGCAAAAACAAATATATTTTGCCTTTCCTGGTGGACTGTTTCATGTGGCCCCTCCCAGCCCTACTCCTGGGCAATGCAAGTGGAGGAGTCATTCCAGAGCATGTACTGAACCTGGCACTACTCATGGCCAGCGACTGGTAGACTGCCTTGAGTTAGTGCTTTCAAACCTACAGGTGGCAAACAATGGTCAGTTTACACAGCTGGGCTCAGAAGGCCACTACTCAGTATCAAATGTCCTTGAAAACCCCATTTAAAATGCATGCATCTAATGAGAAAATTATCCGGGTAGGTACTGGGGAAGGAAAGGATAGGGGAACAGCATGTGCTATTTATGTCCATGTTGGTGCTTTGTTCCATGCTGAATAGCATCTGTTTGCTGCCATGATTGTAGAACTTGTAGATTGTAGTGGTTGTCTGGTCAATTTTGTTCTTTTGCAGCTGTGTGTGCAAGGAAAGGTTAATTCTACTTCCTTCCCATTTCCATGGTTATCGTCTGATGCCCACTCTCCCTACATAGCTGCATGAAATTCTCTGTTGTAGCTGCTACCATGTACATTCCAGCTTAGTCACAGTCATATGACAACTTATTCTCTCCCTGTGTATGTATAAAATACAACAAAACGTCCTTCTATAGATACATAGGGAGCAAGAAAAAATCAAGCCCTGCTGTGGGTCCCCTAGTGAATATGGAGGGGGGAGCCCATAGTGAAGGCCGAGCTCCTTAATTCCTATTTCACATCAATATTCCTGAAATCAGGCATGAACTTGTCACCTGTCCAGAGACTCCAAGATACAGTGACGACAGGACTCCACATAAAATCAGCCCTGAACAGGTGAAGGTATTCTTAGAGCATATGGATGTTTTCGAGTTGGCTGGGCTAGATGACCTATATCTGAGAGTCCTGAAAGAATTGTCCAAACTCATAGTGATGCCCCTGGTGAGGCTGTTCAAAGAGTCATGGAACTCAGGAGCTATCCTGAATGACTGGAAGAATGCTAACATGGTGTCCATCTTTAAGAAAGGGAAGAGGGATGCCCCTGTAAACTATAGGCTGGTCAGCCTAACTTCCATCCTGGGAAAAATCTTTGAAAAAATCGCCAAGAAAACCATCAACCTCAAGCTTGTAACTGGAAAGTATGGGGAAACAACCAGCATGGCTTTGTTGAGGGGAGGTTACACCTAACAAACCTGCTGTCCTTTTATGACCAGGTAACTAACCAGCTGGACGTGGGACATGAGAGAGACATCATTTAACCAAAGTTCAGCAAGGGCTTTGATACTGTTTCCCATGAGATTCTCTCAATTAAGCTGGAGGGTACTGGTCTAGACTGGGCTACAGTGAGATGGGTTGGCAACTGGCTCAGAGGCTGATCCCAGCAAGTTGTAATTGATAGAGTGGCCTCATCCTGTAAGGTCATCTCCAGTGGTATCCCCCAGGGATCAGTGCTTGGGTCCATACTCTTTAACATCTTTATCAATGACCTGGATGAGGGAGTGGGAAGCACAATGATTAAGTTTGTGTATGATACCAAGCTGTGGGGAAATGTGGGCACATCTGAGGGCAGGGCAAGTATCCAGGATGACCTTAACAGGCTGGTCCTATGGGCAGAACACAATTGGATAAAGTTCAATAGGGATAAGTGCCGGGTCCTTCATTTGGGTAGGAAGAACCTTTACCATAGCTACTCAATGAGTGGTGAACCACTGGCTGGCATGGCATCCAAAATGGACCTGGGGGGGTGACAATCGACCAGAAGATGAACATGAGCCAACAGTGTGGTGAAGTCACCAGCAGGGCAAATGGAAGTCTGGTGTGCATCAGCCAATGTGTTGCCAGTAGATTCAGAGAGCTCCTATTCCCCTTCTATTTGGCATTGATAAGGCCACAGCTGGAGTACTGTGTCCAGTTCTGGGTGCTGTACTTCAAGAAGGATGTGGATCAGCTTGATAGAGTATAGAGAAGGGCCTCTCATATGATTAGGGGCCTGGAGGATAGGCCCTGTGAGGAGAGACTCTAGCAACCGGGCCTGTTCAGTCTGAGTAAGAGAAGACTGAGAGGTGACTTGATAGCTGTCTACAAGTATGTCAGGGGTGAACACTAAGATCTAGGGGAGCAGCTCTTCAGAATGGTACCCCTTGGGAAGATGAGGTCCAATGGGCATAAGCTAGCGGAGGAAAAAATTAGGCTGGACATAAGGAAAAACTTATTTCCTATAAGGGTAACTAGAATCTGGAAAACACTCCTAGCAAAGGTGGTGCAATTGCTATCCCTGAAGGAGTTCAAGAGGATACTGAACAAGCACCTTGTGGAGTTTGTTTGAACCCAATTATCTCCTGCCCATGGCAGGGAACCAGAATCTATGATCTTACAGGTCCCTTCTGGTCCTTCTATTCTGTGATTCTATGGTATGACTTCCAGCGGTGTTCTTTGGCCATGTCACCTGAATAAGTTGTGAAAAAAAGACTAGCAATAACAGGTGTAGAAGAATCATCCTCTGAACTTCAAGGAACATGCAGAGAAGTCTTAAGTAGGTTTTTGAAAATGCTGCAGACTATTTAATTCTGTAGCTTAAATAATTTCCTCATTAATGAGCTAGGGGGAAATGTTGCCTAGATGCACGTTATTTTATAAGAGATGGCTCTAGCAATTCTTGCCCTTTTCTCCAAAACAGATAGGAGTGGTTCCTTCTGAAGGCTGTCATCTACTTGGCAATTTCTGGATTGCAGTTCCATGAATAAGCAATAGAATAGATTTGGCCTCAAGGTTATAGCACTGGAAGCATTCTCTGTCTACATTGCTGTGGTCATCCAACACATGAAAATAAACAAGGAGGAATACTGTCATGTACTGTGGTAATGCAATGTCTTATGCACCCTTCTCACCTCCATTATTGCTTTTCCTTTAATTCAGCCTCCTTCCTCCACCTGTTTTAAAATTGTTCAAAATTCATCAGGTCTGACTTTGGCAATTCTATTGTTCTGGCCCTTCTCTAATTTCTGTTAAAGAGCAACCCTGCTGGAACCATTGGTGGATGGTCTCAGTGACCTGGGGCAGGACAACGTGTCTTCAGAAGTGTTGCATACTGGAGGATGTTAATGGCTGCTAGGAGTAGATATTGGGTTTATAGATCATCACAGAGCTGGTTAAAGAAGCCAATGGATACACCGAATGCTCTTCCTTCCTATGAAAATCCTTTTATGCTGTGAAATAGCTGGAGGAAAAAAAATGAAACCAGGTCCCAAGGTAATGCGCAGTGTTCTGTGCTGGGTTCTGGGACAAGAGACTTTGCAGTCATTCTTTGTGGATAAATATGATTGAACTAAAGCGAATGCTTGACTCAGTGATGCTAGGGCTCCTTGTGGGGTCTGTTTGCCATTTCTCTTACAGTACCATCTCTGCTTGGACTACTTGTTAGCGTGCCATGAAATTGTGACTAACTGTGGAAAGTTTACATCCTGCTGTGAGAAGATTATTGTTGTAATTTCCTTCCTGGGACTTCCAATGTGACATTTTAGCAATGTGGGTGTGCCCTTACCACACAACTTTGCATGCTGTTGCTTTTCTCTAATGTTTCTGACTTCCCTTGAGAAATCCTAGAGCTGCTGACTGCATCTTCCTGAAGCTGAGAGAGAGATTTATTTTGTGGCTCTTCTGTTTTTATTAAAATATGACATCATTCCAGTCAGAGGCATTACTTCCCATGGTAGCATTTTCCTTTTCTTTTCCAACCCTCCACCCTGCCCACTGTAAATTTATTATGTCATCATGTCATTATGACGATGGACACTGAAGTGGGAACATGCAAAGCTAAAACCCTTGTTCTCTTCAGTTGGGCATTGTGTGAAACCTCATGTCTTCTGTGGATCAGATGAATTTGAGGACACAACACTTGCTGACCACTGATTTATTTCTATACCTCCTAACTCTTCTTCCCTTCCTCTCCCTGTGACTGACTGTTGGCCAAATTGGCTTTCTTTTTAGGATAGTTTTTTGTCTCCAGATCTGATCCCATCTGTGCTTATATTTTCCAGCTATGCACAAACTTATTTTAGATGCTCATGAATTGGTTCATTGGTGTTTGGATCAGCAGCCTGAGTGAATTAGTGTATAAGTTAGTTGTAAACTGAATATTATGCTTATTCGCTGGGTGTAATTAATTTAGACAGTATTGTTCATGTTTCTTGGCTATAATTTATCAAGCAGGTTGCTAGATCAGTTACAGTGAATCCTTCGTAAGCACATGTATTTATTTGAATAATGACATCTTCTACAAGCATTCATGTTGACAAAAGCCAGTCTTCTGGAAGGCAGACAAGTGAACACAGCAAAATCAGAAGTTGGATTTCACTTGCATGTTTATAATAGCCCAGGTAGGCTTTTCAAGGTCATTCTCATGCCTTTGTTCACAGGGCGAAAGGCTAGAGTTAGGGTTAGGCTGCCCTGCAAGAGAGAATTTGCTGGGGAAACTCAGAAGGTATAATTGCTGTCAGTGGTTTTAGAGGTCTATTTCTAAAAGCTGGTCTATGGTACCTAGATCTCTGCCTTGTTCATTAGTACAGCAATGGAAATGAAATACAGTTTCCAGAATCAACTACCATATTTACTCAAATGCAAGACAAGTATGAAAAAAGCCTCTTATCTTTTTTTCACATACGAGGAACCCTCATTAAATGTTTTATCCATCATTACACTGCTGCCAAAAGTAGCATATATTCAATAATGGAAACCAGTGATAAAGTTGATTAATGCAGTCAGTGCTGAGCATGACTATAAAACACATGACTCACCTATGAGCAAACATACTGATGGGAACTTACCACAAAGATAAGGTTAGTACAGCCCATCTGAATAATATATATGACAGTTTCTGTTGACCGCAGTCCCCCTTAGTGCTTACTGTTTTTCAAGTCACGGTGAGCCACTATACCACATGCATTTCACCTTCCTTGTCACTCCCATGGATAAGCGACACCTTGCTTTACCATTTCTAATCATTCCTGCTTCCTGCTCTCTATGAAGTAAAGCTAGACTAGGTTGCCCTGTGCCTCATCTGCTTATATATTTTTTATATATCCCAGGATGTTCATGACAAGAACACCCAGTGCCAGTCATGAGTGGAGGGCTAATAGCATGTGGATCCCTTGCAGGGGGGTGGGGGTGGTTTCTGGAGTATATACACATACTGAGCAGTGCTAAATTGTGGCATCACCATGGCTTGAAATGCTGTTGACTGTTGGGGTCCAGACCAGTGAACTATATGGTAAATCATGAGCCTTTTGGTTTTGGACTAATATGTACAGTTTGTACTACATATAAATAATTATAACAGTGCTGCTTAAAAATATGTTTATGGAGTGTCTGTGCTAAAACTTGCAGCTGTTTCAAAAAAGATAAAATGCATGAATTCTGCATGGACTAAATCTATGAGTACCTGTAATAATTTGCCTATATGTAAATGACTACATATTATGTTTATTTCAAGATCAGTGTTTTCAAACTTGGCTCTTACTTCTATGTGCTCAGAGACAGCAGGGTCTGACAGTAAGGAATAGAGAGAGAAGACTGCAGGCAGAAGAAGTTGGGGGTGGGGGGAGGCAGAGAGCAAAGGGCCTACTCGACCCCCCCCCCCAGATTTATTTTCTCTGCTGTAGCAGTGGGAAGGGGAAAAATTCAAGGCGAACCTCCAATAAATAGATTCTAAACCTGGAAAATTATAACAAATTTAGTACATTTCCTATACATATAATCTAATTATTGGGGGGTTGCCTTATATTTGAGTAACTCTGATTGAAAAGAATATATTTTTGCAAGATAAGGGTCAAGGACAGCTGAGATTTTCAGTAGAGACTAGTGATTTTTTGGGAACCTTAATATTTAGGTACAGAACTGGTCACCATGAACTTGACTACTCTGTCTCTGAAATTCAGCCCTCTTGGAAATGTCTCAGATTTGATACCAAAAATCCCTAAATTGGGTTGAAATTTTTTTTGGGGGGTGAAGAGTTTTCCACTGGGGGAAAAACTGGCTTTTTAACCAAATTAATTTTCATGAGACACTTGGTATCACCATTTGACCCTTATGAAATTATATACATTCTTTTATTTAAAAAGTATTGGAAATGTTGCTTTTAAAATAGTGGGCTTCTGGGTAGTGAAGAATTTTGCTAACTTTGAATTCAATTTATTTTGCAAGATTTTGGAATGGAAACAGGGTTGTTTCATTTCCTGGGGAATGGGAATAACTTTGAAGACTTTGCAAAATCTGATTTCTCCTCTTTTATCCTCAGATTTTCTAACTGATTTTGAAAACTGTATGACAATTCTAACACCAGCCTTGGTAGGCTCTTATGCAGCAGGCCCATCAGTTTTGTTTCAATTAATTGTTCTTTCCTTTTCTTGTTTGCTTTTCCTGTATTCCAGTGTTGCAGGCTGGAGTGCATGGGTTATTTTAATAGTTCACTGCCCTGTTACAGTCACTCCCTGGGTGAATATTCTGTGGGGTGACTGAAATCTGTTGAACAGTCATCCCCAGATCCATCAACAAAGGCTTATGTTTTTCACAAGTTCTGGAAAAATAATGGCGGTATAGGTTATATATACATGAGAAATGTGCGCAGTGCCGGACAACAAAGAGCTAAGAAGCAAAGGGCAAACTGCCTTACATATGTAAGAAATAAAACTCATTGCCAAAACCAAGGTCAGTCCGAAGTGCCTCTTGGAAGAGGTTTACACAGCTGCATGGAGGTGAGATTTACACAGTATATAACATGGGTAGATAATGGGAGTTGAGACATGACTGCATGGGTTCCCACACAGGGCAATAACCCAGGTACACAGGTCGTGTCTCTGGCAGGCTGGTACAGGTCGTGTTGAAGTTCATTCATCATGAACTTCAGGAGTAATTGTGTTGAGCAGGTGGCTGGACTAGGTGACCTTGTGAGGGCCCTTCCAGCCCTACTTTCCTATGATCTTATGCCACTGTATTGTGCCTTGCTGTGACAATAGTGAGCTACAACCAAACAGTCAGTATTGTTCTACTCTGAGACTTCAGGCTTGAAGGAGAAGATTTATCTACTAGTAGGGCCACACCTGATGCCCCTCTGATGCCTCCCCTATACCAATGGGGATGACCAATATTGCTTAAAATATGGGGGTCTGTCTCCTCCCCATTCTGTCAGTGCCTGGCAAGTGGGTGAATGGTGGAGCTGGGGCTGGGTAGGGCTTTGCACATATTGAAGCACAAAGACCTGCTCTGTTATAGGCGCTGCTGTTGGGAAGTATTGCTGCTCTGGCTTAACAGACTTGTAGCCTGTGCTGGCTGCTACATGCTTATTTGTTCTTTAATCTTATGGTACCTTATCAAAGGCTTTTTAAACACCAGACAGGTTGAGTCCACAATTTATGCTAAGCTGTTCTGCTTATTTTTCCAGAGGTTAAAGTTGTTTCTCACAAAGCTGTGGCACTGGCCTGGAGTTTTCTAATGTCCTGCTGGAAATAGTGTCTTCTGTGCTGACCTGTTCACTGTCCTCTCTATTGAGTTGCTGTCTTTTTTATACTAGTTCTGCAAGGTCCTTTATTGAGGAGAATTAATTGGGATGCAGAAGATGTGTTGGCCGTATCTCCAGCTTCCTTTGGCCCCTAACAGGTCTGAGGAGCCATAGCAGCTTAAGTCCACTCTCGCATCATGGCTTCAGACCCCGGCCAGGCAGAAGACCTTCTGAAGTCATGTCCCTTCTGAGATCCTTCCAATGGGAACAATGGAAAAGCAAGGGTAGAGCATCAGGTCTCATTCTGTGACAAATTTTAGTTTCCCCCTGGAAGCAGAAGTGATACATAACTCCCAAGAGCAGGGAGGTGAGGGCTGTTCTATCTTAGGAGGTTCTTCTACTACCTTTACTACCATTGTATCTTAATGTCTTCCAGTGGTGCATGGGACATCCTGACCAGTATCTAGCACAGGCAGGTTGTTCTCTCATTGTTTTCCTAGTGGGGGATGCAGGAGCACAGGTACTCTTTGCTGGAGAAGAGCAAGATGATGAACAAAGCAGGGTATCTGGTCCAGGGACAGTGAAAACCTGATGGCTGTCTTGCCTTCATCCCAACAATGAACACCATGAAACGCAGGAGGCCTTCCCTGATTTGTTTATATACATTTGATAACAGATTATTTAAGGGCGCTGGTTACTGAAAATCTCTGTTCTATATTGTTAAGGGTTCCCTTGCCTGGAAACCAAACAGTCTCTGAATGGGTGGAAGGACTGGATTATCTAGTTGAGTTTGTGTAACTAAATGGTTCATATCACTCAGCAACAGTTCTAGCAGAGTTCCCAGCGACAACATTGCCTACCAGTTAGAGTAGACTGAAACAAGAAGGGATTGCTCAGATGTCCAGCCTGGAGGAGGGGGGTTGTAGGAAACCTTGTTATCTCAATAACAGGAGCACTCTCCCTCACCGTTGACCTTATATTACCCACCTAAACCTCCTGAGGCAAGTGCCACTTGCATTAATGCGCTCTAGCCTTGTTTCCCCTCTTTTTTCCACAGCATGAGGCACGTGGTTACACAGAGCTCCATGGAGGTTCCATGCTGCAAAGTACGCCTCCAGCATTCAGCTGGGACTGTTTGATCCTACAGCTTTCATAAGAGAAGGCTGGAGCATTGCAGAAGCAGCTTCATCCTGGGAGACGAGGTGGTGTCATTCCTTATTAAATGAATGGGAAACGAGGGCACCAACACATTAGGTGATGTGTCCAAGGTAATGCGTGGAGTTAGTGGCAGAGCTGGTGATTGAACCCACAGCTCCCATTGCCCAATCCAGTGCCTTAATCAGGAAACAAGCCTTCCTCCTCTGCCTTCTGCCTGGTCACAAACCATCTCAGTCGGTTGTCCCTTCACTCAATATGTGCTTGTTCTTCAAAGTGCAGAGACCTTACTAGCATCTTGATTTTTGGGCCAGCACCTAAAATACCTTTTTCATGACACTCAGGCTCTAGAAGGCAACAACTCCTTCTCCCCCCCGCCCTTTTTTTCAAGGAAGCTGTGTAGTTGCAGAGATCTGCATGAGATCCCTCCTGACCACCTTATGTTTTTTTTTTTTTACACAGTCCTGTAAACTTAAGAGCTGCCCCTGATCCATCTAAAACACCTGTCCTTAGAACCACAGCCTGTCCCCATCACCTTTTGGAATTGACTCCAATCACTTCACTTCATTTCTTCACTGGGTGTTGTGGGCAAGGTTCTCATCTTCACTATCTGGACCCTTCATTTCCTCTGAATGTTGACTGCAAAAAGGCAAATTGGCTCCTTGTGACTTTGGAATATGAAGTGATTGTACTTCACATACTGCTTTTTTGATGGGCAGGCTCTAGGCTGCCCCTTCTGTTGTACAATAGCACCACCTGTCGGGGTAATAACTTTTTACATGCCCACATTTGACACAGTCAGCCTCTCCTCCCGTTGAAAGTACAACCAGGTTTTTGTGTTTGGACCTGTGATTTCACTTTCATTAAACATCACAATGAACTCCCAGAAGAAGCTGGGCAGAAATATCTGGGTTAACACAACAGGAAAAACTTCACCAAGTGAATTCTAGCTAAAATGCCAAAGACTCTCCTCCATCTCTAGACACCCATATTCATAGGATCATAGGAAATAGTAGGCTGGAAGGGACCTGATGAAGTCATTTAGTCAAGGCAGGATCATCTCTGACTAAACCAACCCAGCCAAATGTCTGTCTAATCTTGTCTTGAATATTTTCAGGGATGGAAATTCTGCAACTTCTCCAGGTAGCCTGTTCCAGTGCTTGACCACCTTTACAGTCAGAAAATTCCTTCTAATCTCCAACCCAAATATCCTATGCTGCAGCTTGAGGCCATTGCTCCTCCTGTCCTCTACGGCCACAGAAAACAGTTCATCCTCTTTATAATTGCCCTTCAGGTATTGGAAAACTGCAATCAAATCTGCCCCACCCCCCGCCCAGTTTTCTATTCTTCAGACTAAATAATCCTAGTTCTTTCAGCCTTTCATCATAACTTACGTTTCTGCGGTCTCCAATCATTTTGGTCAGTAATGGGCATTGGAAGAAGCCAAAGGGGCTTGCTGACAGACTTGCCACGTACCAGCTCTTAGCAGCCTCGGCAAAGGTCTTTGTAGAGTTTGCTCCGGGACTTTTTTTTGCTGCCACATGAGTTTATTGCTCCAGTGTCAGCCCCTTTGCTGACTGTCATGCTCTCCTGAAACTAGCTGGAGTTCTAAAAAGTCTATGCAGCTGTTAGATCCTGATCCAGAGGTCAGTGAATTCGATGAGAAGAGTCCCTTTCACTTCAGATCAGATTCTTAATCTCAGCATAAGATGCTATGAAATCTAGAAAAAACATGAATTTATACTATACTAAAATGAGGGTTAACAAGGGTAGTGCTGAATGAAATAGGATAAATACTGTTTTTGATTGATTGTTTTTCCCCTAGGCATCATTTTCAGTTACCTCACCCCTACAGTTTACCCAGGACAATGGCTTTCTAGGAATGTAATTGCAAGCTGCTTACTTTCTGCTTCTTGAGACAAGACAGGAAAAAAGTATGCCAGAAAAGTGTGTAAGTGACAGAGGTGCCATGGAGGTCTCTGTGGTACGGCAGAGAAGCCACCTGCAGAAAGTGATGGGGTATGTGGTGAAAGTAGGAAGAGTCATCTTGTGGGAGTCCTCTCCAGGTAAAGGGCAGTGCAAAAAGGAGAGCACAGGTTGGAGAAATAATGTTGGTCCAAAGTGGAACATGGGTAGGTGTAAAGCAGCAGAGGCCAATGTGATAAGCAAGTGGTGCTCAATCTGTTAGCCCTGTGTGGTGAATGACTCCCGTGGGGCCAGATTGGGCCCTGTGCTGCTTCTGCCTGATCCTGTGTTCAGGGATTAGGCCCTGTGCTGTCTCTGCTTGGCCCTGTGTGCCTGTATTGGGCTTATGCCACTCCTGCCCAGTCCTGTGCACCTGGATATGGTCTCCAGCTGGCCCTGTGCAACCCAGTTGTGTTCCACACTGCCCCTGACTTGCCTTTGCACACCTGGATTAGTCCTGTATTGCCCTATACACCTAATTTAGTAGGCAGAGCCACACTCTCTGGTCTGTAGTGCTCTTCACAGGCATACATTTTCGCAGCAGGAGAGTAGCAATTAATGCCGCCACCCCCCTGCTGCCCAATTTTTGGATCGCGGGGGGAGCTCCATGGAGCAGACTATGTGGCTCCATTTTAAGGATCTGGCCCACAGGCCAAGGGTTGATCACCCCTTGTGTATGCAATTTCTAGTTAAAGTACTGGATCAGGATTCCTGACAGCAAGTCACCTCTGTTTCCTGTTTCTGGCAAAAATCAGTCTGTTGCGTATTAGTCTTGTTTGAAATGCACTTAAACTATGAGCCCCCAGGTTTTAGCAGCTCAGGCTTAAAAGGAAAAGAGCTGCTTCTTTACTGTTGGCTGGCTCCATAACCTTTGGTTGTAGAATTGGTGAAGAATGGCTTCTGTTTGCATGAATAATGCTTGTAGCCATGAGTAAATGAGACTACTGGAGTCCTTACAACCAAAAAGCCTTTGAAGGCATGTTTAAGGATTGCAGTGTTGCTAGATAGCCTCACTCTGCTCTCCTTGTGCATTGGGATGGGGTGAGCTTGAGTTTGCTTTGCCATCTATTGGCCCTAGCTGTGTGCGAGTAGGTCCCAACTACTGTAATAGAGCAGGTTAAGTAATATTTCTGGGATAGTATGGAGGGTAGTTGGTGTGCTGGATGCGAGGAAAACAAGGTAGAGGCAGCACCCTTCCTGTGGTGCTTGCTCAGAGAAGGGAAAAATGAAGAGACAAAGGGTAGAGCACTGAGACCCACAAAAAGAGGAGTTTTCTCAGGGCGAAACAGTGAAGGAGAAATTGGAGGCAGAGATGAACCAGGTCACAAACCCAGAACCATGAAAAGCCCCAGGGAAGGGGACTGACTGAAAGGTAGTAGAAATATAAAGGGGAAAAGAGGGCCTCAGAACTGGCCAGGAGTACTTTTATTATATGACTACATAAATAATTAAAATAAGTACTACATTAGTTCTTATTTGGCACAGTTTCCCAACAGTGATCAATATGCCTTAGCAGGGATGGCAGGTATCTGGGATACTAGCAAACAGAAAGAAGCACAGGAAGATGTCATTCACAACAACCATTCATCCCAGGAACAAGATCTCAGAGGCTCCTAGGCATGATGATAACAACTGCTCTGTGCCATGTGGAGTTAAAATTCAGAGGAGTTTGCTGTCCTGCTTTAGTTAGTCACCCTAAGTGCAGTTCCCGTTGTTAAGTAGACAGATCAGACCTTTCTGACATTGGACAATAGCCCCTAGACTTCTCACCACTCCTTCCTGTAGAGGTCACCAAAGCAGCACAGAAACTGGAGGCCTGCTGTCTACCACACAAGGAGACAAGATTTGTTTGGTTATTTCTTTTCTTAGACCAACGTTAGAGCTGGAGGAGATGGCAGACAAACTCTCAGGCACAAACTTCCCTTCAGTAAGCTGGGGGGAAATAGCAGATAATAGTCCAAGCTAAAGACTAGTGAGAACAATTACTTTTGTTTAACCCCTTTAGATAAATGAAAGTGATTGGGTTTTTCTTGCATCCCGCCTCACTATAAAATTGGTCCAAAGGAGTTTACAAATAAATCCTGAATATTCCAGGGACCCTCAGGCCTACTCCAACACAGTATGAAGCTATGGAAGGTCAAGTAGGCGCAGCAGATGATAACGAACACTCAAAAACCTCTCTGTTCTAGTACTGTGGAAAACCCCGCCATCTGTCTGGGATTTCTCCTTGCACCTCTGCCCAAGGCTACCAAGGTTGGAAAAAAAGAAAAATCCTTATCACCAACATTTCTGAAAGGGTGAGCTGATTTTTAGTCTAACAAGTGGGGCATCTTGCGTGTAAGGTTGAAAACCACTGGTCTAAATGTTTCATTTTGACTTTTCAAAAATGAAATGTTCTAATTTTCTTCAGACTTCTTAAAAAACAAAAAACCCCACATTGAATGAGATTGTTTACCTTCACCTAACTTAGCATGGTTTTCAGATCTTAGGTATATGAACATTTTGAGATTTTAGCTGCCTGTCTTGATTTGGGATGGGAACAATGTTTGGACTCTCCCTGTTTTTTGAGGAGAATACTTTTGTGCCTTGCAAGCCAAGTCACATCCCCCCCCTTCCTGCAGCCAGCTATCAGGCACCGCTCGCCACTCCTCTGGGGGACTCGGCCCACGTGCTGCAGTGTGGGCTCTGCATGGGACGGAGGGGATCTTTAGCATGGGACAGAGCATGTTGGCATCCACACCACTGCCACCTGCAATGCGGGGATTAAATTCCCACCTTCCCCTAAACCTACCGGTGTCTGGCCTCTGTGGTTCCATGTGCATGAGCAGAGCCTATTGGTGCCCATGCTGCCCCCTGCCTGCAAATGGGGGAATTAAATCCACCCTTCCCCTCAGGATACTGGGGTCTGGCCATGCCCCTGCTCCTGCTGCTGGAGCAATGAGGGGGAGCAGGGGGTGGGGTGGGAGTGTGTGTGTGTGTGTGTGTGTGTGGGGGGGGGGACACCTGGAAAGGGTTGCTGCCCCCCTGCCAGGCAGACTCAGCTGCACTCCAGAGCAGGGTTTTGCTCCCCCACCCCCTTCTCAGCTGGCAGGAGCAGTGATAGTGCTTCTGTTAGGGAGGAGAAGGACGGAGCCAACCCTGCATGTCTGGAACAGACAGCACAGACAAGCCCAGCCCAGACTAGGGATGCAGAGCATGCTGGGATGCTGGGGGACCCTGATTTAACTTATACCAGGAAAGATTTGGGACACCAAGTTCCATAAACTGGTTTAACCTCAATCAGTTAAGTCTGATACTACATTCAACCAGATTTATTTCAAATCAGTTTTTGCTATTTTGAAACTGCACTGAACTTCCATTCTGTTACAGGTTTAAAACAGTTTCTGATCACTAAAACTGGTTTATGTGCAACTGCTGTCCCTAGCCCTCTGGAACAGATTTTCCTGGTGAAATCTATAAAAGAAGAGCTCAGATCAAAGCCTGTGGGTCTCGACTGCAGGAAAGTTCAGCTGTGACATACTGGTGAGCCGTGAGTACAACTCCTATTTGCACGGACTGAATGTGAGCTACACTTTAAAGTCTTCTTTTCAGTCAGGTCTGCAGGGCTGGGACCTTCAAGTTACCAAGTCAAATGCAAATCAAGCAGTAACTACCTAAAAACCAAATAGGATGAAAGGATCAAAGCAGCTGGTCAAGGGTTGTTTCTGCAGGCATTTATTGGAAAGTCCCAGGCAGTCATCCAACTCCAAGATTAGGCCAAGCATCAGACCTGATTTCAGGATGAAGGGCTAAATATGACTTGTCATCCGAGTGTGGTTCTCAGATTGGGCACAGGCTTCCTGGGGCTTCTGAGCTCAGTGTCCTGCTAACCTGCATTCTGCTAAGGCCAGCCTGTATCTATTTTGAGCGCAAGCCAGACTTATTTTTCCTCAGTGTCCACCAATGCAAGGTTGACTTAAAAGTGATCCAGTATCAGAGCACCAGCTGAGTGACTCCTAGTTCCCTCCAAAATGACACAGGTTTTATCAGTTGACATATTTACCTACCCTATGAGATTGCATTGATCAGCCTGAACTGCATATTGACCTTTTCACTTATGATGATTCTGCAGAGAAGAAATGCCAACATGTAGCTCAGCTCTGGAAGAAACAGGAGAGGCAAGGAGAACATTACAAAGAGCCCCCTCTGCACCAGCCTTCTGTAATGAAACAATGGACAATGGCTGCATGAGACTGTTTCTGGGCACTAAACCATAGTGCACATGCATACAATGCTGCATTGTAATTATGCTAAACCAACCGGTCACTTTGCAAGTAGGGTCATCGGTGTTTTTTGTAGAGAGCTGCACACAATGTGGAGCATATTCCAGTCATTGTGTTTGATCAAGGACTGCGCAAACAGCACTGAACACAGGGCCAAGGTTGAAGGTGCAACTTATCATAGACACCAGGTCAGCAGTTCATAGGGAAACAGGATTAAGGTCCAAGGTACATGTGGGATGACAGGAACAGCTAATCTGAAGCTAACCTGTCAGCAAAGGTCCCAGGGTCATTCTTACGCAGGTAAAACAGGTTGGGATACAGGGATGAAAAGACAGGGGATGCAGGCAGTCTCATTGGCGCTCTGAATGGATGGAGGACAGGATGGAGCTAACTGGAATGCTCCACTTCAGACAGCTTGGACTTGCTGCGTCATAGTTTTAGCTCAGTCAGGGGTTGCAAAGGAAGCTCGGCTTTGGTCAGAAGCCACATAACCCAGTATTCCAGACATGGGTGCAGGTGATGATGCAGGATAGCCAAGAAGAGAGGTCAGAGAGTCTGCCTTGCAGCAACACCCCAGGGGAAAAAAGCAAATTAATGAGACTGTTAAATTTTCCCCACAAGTTAGCTCCTGGTACAGTGCTGCCTGCAGGAAAACAGGGGATGCAAAAGGCCCTTTGAAAACTTACTAAAGCCACTGGGGAGATGACCCAGCTTTCTGGAGAGAATCACTAGTATTTTCTCAGAGACTAGCAGCTCCCTTTTTCTATACACCTGTGTGATGATACAAAAGTAGCACTAGAAAGGACTTCACAAAGGACCTGGTCATCTAGTCCAGCTCCATGTTCAAGGCAGGATCATCCTGACTAAATCATCTTAGCTAACTGTCTGTCCAACTTGCTCTTGAAAATATCCAGCGGTGGGAGGCTGCTTTCTCCCCACACTTGGCAAAGCTTCCACTGAGTTAAGTGGGCCCAGGAGTACATTGGTGTCTTTCTTCTACTTGTATCCCCTGCTCAAGCTTTCTAGTTTTCTTCCTTGCCTCCTCTATGCTTGGG
The DNA here is from genome assembly GCA_030014935.1 of Caiman crocodilus. Taxonomy (NCBI): domain Eukaryota; kingdom Metazoa; phylum Chordata; order Crocodylia; family Alligatoridae; genus Caiman; species Caiman crocodilus. Next base: position 9,086,383 of record JAGPOW010001034.1, on the reverse strand, counting down.
TCTCATGCCTTTTTCTGTCTTTGACTGTCTTGATAGCAAGGATGCTTCCTTTCCTGCACACATGTGCATGCTCTCTGCTTGCCTGTTTCTCCCTGTAGGATTGTTCTTTGCTTTTTGTGGGGATCCTGGTGGCATTTCCTTCTCTGTACTGTTAGGTCTATTTATTCAGTGCCTGCAGCCCCTGGGAAGTGTTTCTTGGCTTGGTCTCTGATCTTGTACTGCAACCATGGAAAACAGAGAAGAGGTTGGAAAAATCTGGGACTGTCATACCAGAGGAGTTAGGGGGTCACCAGGGGCCATGGCATGTACCTTTTGATTGAATCCAGGTTGTTAGGTCCATCTTTCTTTGCATAGATCCAAGAGACGTTTGTGCTGTTTTCTTTCCAGTTGCCTCATGGCAAAGTGCTAATCTTAGGAAGAAAAAATTAAATGCCCAAATACAAAATGAGGAATAATAAATGAGAAGCAAGGATTTCTTAGGGTGATATCTTTTTTGGTCCAATAAAAGATATCACCCTTAGAAATCCTTGTCTCTGGATATTTTTCTAGATCATCATGATTACAGCACCACTCTTATGCTAGAATAGCAGGTGAGGCAGCTGTATGGCATAAAGGAGTCTGGGGGTTATGGCAGATTACAAAATAAATATGAAGCAACTGTGATGCATTTGCAAAAATGGTAAATCTTTTTTTGTGTATTAATAGGAGTGCTATGTGAAAGACATGACAGGGAGCTTATCAGCTCCATTTCATGTTGGTGAAACCTCAGCTAGAGTACCGTGCCCACCCTTGGACACTGCACCTTCTGGAAATTTGTAGACAAATTGGAAAGAGTCCAGAGAACCACAAGAATGGTATAAACAGGAGAAGTTATGACCTGTGAGGAACGATTGAAGGAATTGGATCTGCTTAGTCTGAAGAGAAAGGAGTGAGGGGGAAATCTAACAGTCATCAATTATGGTGGACAAGGTTGTTATAAAGAGGTTTGGGTTAGTAATCCGTTGTTCTCTGTTAAAGAAGTAAGGCAGGAAGTAATTGGTTTAATTTATAGCCAAGGAGATTTGGTCTCGTCTTCTGATTATAAAGATACTTCCTCTTTTCCTCCAAAAGAGGAATAAAAAGTTACGCTTGACTTATACATGTGGTTGACCTGTAGTCAGGCCCTGCATGGTCTTGGCTTTTTTAGTTGCATTTTTGTTCATGTGATAATACTGAGCTAGATTTTTTTCCTTTTTCATTTTTTTTAATTTTAGTACATTTATTTTTTACTTTAGTACATTTTTAGTTTTAGTGCACATTTTTGGAGCATTTAACTCTTTGAGTCCTTCTCTTGCTTATTTGATTCTTCTGGGGGATTTTGTAAGGGCAAGAAAAGTAGAAGGTTTTTTTTTAATCTGTACGTATCTAGTTATATTCAGGGAAGAAGTTGTTTTTGCTAAAACTGACCCTGGAAATGTTGACTTAACTTATATACAGGGTCATCTTAGTATTGGGACAATATGGTGAATTAGTTAGAAAGTGTTCTCTAATATCTCTCAGTATAGCTAAATATTGGAACGGGTCCACCAGGGAGGTGGTGGATGCCCTGTCATAAGAGAGATCTTTACATTTGTCAGGGATGGGCTTAGGTAGTCTTGATCCTGCCTCAATGAATATGGCTGGACTGCTGACCTCCTGAGCACCCTTCTAGCCCCATATGTATACAGTTCGGTAGCCCCAGCCTTCACAGCAGAGGAGGCTGGCTCATGGCATCATTGCCCTTGTAAGTGTAGTCTGGGCAAACGTGCCCAGAGGAAAAATGGTTGCCTTTGCAGGAGTGCTTAGAGCAGAGGAACCCTGGCTTTGAATCTCCCCTCAGGAGACCTTCAGTTCTACCCCCACAGTCCAAAAATCCTAGTTAAACTTTTGGCTCTTTTATGCCTGCAGGTAAAAGCAACCCCAAATGCTACAGTTACGTAAGATGATGAAATAACTGCTCTCAGTTGCTTAAACAGCTCTCCTCCTCGTCAGCATCTCCCTAGTTTAAAAAAGGTTGTCCAAGGTTGCAGGAAACCTGGGGGCATGGTGGTTGTATTTGCTTAGCAAGCAGCCAGCTGTTTGCATGGTAGGGGGAGGGGGATTTTAGTTGGCCTTTGCTCTGGGGAGCATGCAATACAAGTCACATTACTCTTCCATTTGCCTCTGAAACAATTTTGTGCAGTGGGTCATGGATTAAAGGACTGTGTGAAGGAAAGGCCTTACTTCTCTCTGTACTGTTTTTAGCCTCCCCTCACATCGGGGACAAATCTCTCCCTGACTCCTCTTACATTCTTTAGAGCTGATGGCAGTACTGGTGGCAGGTCTTTGGGTACCTTACAAGCATATCTTTTTCTTGTGAGGTGGTGTCAGGACCTGAGATTCTGGTACAGTTACCCACAAACCCTTATGCTGAGATCAGGGCACAAAGCTCTGATGCTCTCAGACCTGACTGGATGCAGGGCTGGTGTCAGGATGCAACCCTATGTCTTGTACTTTGTGCCTCCAGCTCTGCCTCTACAGGGTTGATATAAGGACACAAGAGTCTATGGCTAGGTACAGACAGTCAAAAGACCCAAAGCTGCATTGATTCAGTCTTTGCAGGTTAGTCTAAGATGCACAGATTATATTGAAACAAGTGAACAGACATTTACCTTTGATTCAGGGAATGCAGCCACATGCCTGCAGTGGCTAAGGTCAGAAGCTGGGGGGTGGTACACCAGGGCTGTCTGGCTGTGTGTTCACTGCCTGTCCTGCTGCCCCTGAGGGCAGTCCAGCACTATAGCAGTAGGACTCTGCAGGGTTGCTCATCACTTCCTCTTCCTGCTTCCAGGTGCCTCTGAAATTTGTAGTCCACAGTTGTAGCTAGCAGTAAGTTTGAGTGGGGGAAGGGGTATTTAACACCCCACCCTGACCCCAGCCCAGGTTTGCCTTGGGAGTGAGGGGGGGCAGTTCCCCCCTTGCAGACTGGGCTGCATCCCTAGCCAGGCTTGCCCCCTCCCCACCTTGTCAAGCAAGGGAGCAGAGGGGTAGGACCAGCCCTGCTCCCTGGAGCAGGAAGCACAGCCCAGCCCAGGGCTGCAAAGCATGCTGTGGGATGTCAGGGGACTGTGATTTAACTTGAACTAGGAAGGGCTCTGGGACAGAAGTTTCATAAACCAATTTGATCCAAATGAGTTAAGTCTGATACTATATTCAACCAGATTTATCTTAAACCAGTTTCTGCCATTTTGAAACTGGTTTACATGGACTGAACTTATGTTCTGTTACAGATTTAAACCAGTTTCTGTTCACTTAAATTGTTTATGTGTAACGTCTGTCCCCAACCTATGAGGTACTGGATTCCTCTGTGGTTTGGGCCTGTTTGGGCTCAGGCTTTCTTGAGGGCAATATAAGGGTTGAATCAGTGTACAGTTGATGCTGAAGCAGAGCCCTCTGTGAGCTGTGTGTCTTCTACCCAAGGTTTGAATTATATTTGGACTCTTGAGTGGGGGGTCTGCAGTACTGTGGGGATAGGGCCAGTGGTGGTGGCAGCTGGAAACAGCTGCTGCCGCCTGGGCTTGGAAAGGCACGGGGCAGGCTGAGGGCTGTGTGCTGTGGCTCATGGGCTCCAGGCTGTTGTGGGGAGGGGGTGGAAGGGGTGTTGAATGGCCTGTGGGGGTGCTTTTGTCTCTTATGGGGGACTCAGCCCTCTGAGCTCCCCTATATTTGAACTCTGCTTCCTCCCCTATGATACCACAGGGTCATGCCACAAAGTTCTTTGAGTTCCCTGCTGACATGGAGGCATTTTCTGCCTCAGCCAGAACTGTTCTTCAGGGCTTGTGTCTGTGCAGGCACTGCAGATATGTGTAACAGAGTGGGCTTTTTACTCCTATATATCTGATGCCAGAGAACTGGCTCTAAAGTTTCTTCCTCTCTGGTCTCTGCCCTTCTATAGGACTGATGTGACTGATGTAATCTCAGAACAGATATAAGGCTGCAAACCAAGTAGAAATGAAGCTGGAAGGTAGTGAGGGAAGGCTTGTGGAATATGGTAAAATAGCAAAGCTCAAGAAGTTATTTAAGCTAAACATGTGTACTTAAAAAAATGGAAATCCAGCCTTAGTAACATTTATAGAAAAAGAGTGTAAAACAGGGTATGGAAAATGGAAGCTAAACACTTGGAAAGAACACAAAAAGGACTGGTGAGGACTGGATATTGTTCCTACTTTTAAAACTGCTTAGTTTATCAGCAAAAATGGCAATGCAAATGAGAATAACCAGATTTTTATAACCTATCAATTATTGGCACTTTCATGGAGTTGCTTTCAAGTGGGTGTTATGGAAAGCAAAGCCATGACTACACAGTCAACATAGTGCCAAGCAGCAGTGCCCTCAAACGTATCACACTGTTCTATGCAGGCAATCACCTAGATTGGAGAAACATCTATCCACATCTAATTAGCCATTTTGTATGGGCTAATTAGAACTGCTGAGAAATTGGGTCAATAAACTTGCCCATGGCACTGAGGGATGCGGCCTTACTGCTGTTGGTTGAGAAGGCAACACACCCAGAGCAGTCTGTGGGTCAGGAATGAGGCAAAAGAGGAAAAGCAAGGAGGAAGAGGTCAGTTTTTAGCATGGGAAAAGGACTGCAGCAAAATGTCTCATCCAGAATACGGTACCTAATCATCCAGGGAAAAATGGTAACTAGTGGGGTACAAAACATGTAGAAAACAGCCTGTTGGTTAGTTAAAACCAGAGAAGTCTGTAAGGAGCTTCAGACAGATCTGACGGGTAAATTAATGGGCAACACAGTAGCAGATAAAATTAAGTGGTGATAAATTCAAGGAATTCCCTTAATAGGGAATAGTTAAAACTCTGCATGCATTTTACTGGATCTAGGATGACTCATGGAGAAAGCCGAAGCACTAGCACTCAATAAAGTGGTTAACCCCTGCCAAAAGAACCAACCAACCAAATAAAAACCCAAACAAACAATCAAACAAAAAAACCCAACTAAATCCCAGGATCAGGTGGCATGAGATGTCAAAGCTGTAAGTCAAAGAGAGTCCTCCCCTGTTCAGTTCTTGTGAACCCCATCTCACCATAGGGAAGGAGTGAGACCAGGGAGGGAAAACTATTTGAAGCTTGGAAAACTTTCCAGAGAGATACTGTGGAGGGAAAAAAACCCCTAGGAGTGTTTGTTTTAGAAAGCAGGTAAGTAAGGGTGAGGGTGATAGAACGATATCAGTCCATGGAGGTTCTAGAGAAGGTAAACCAGGTACCTTTCTTATACTTTTCTCATAAAAAAAGGGGTCCCTCCCCTCTACACAAAGTGCATACTTTGTCTGTTCGACCTCTTCCCGTTAGATAATGCTGGGACCAAGAGCTTGATGGGTTTCAAAATGTCTATGGCTAAAAGCACAAATAGAATAAAAATAACCATTATAAAGCTCCCCTTCTCCTCTAGAAGAGGTGTGTGCCTGACAGGGGGAAAGACTAGGAACTCAGAGGCCTTTTAAAAAGTGCTGGGATGCATTCAGAAGTTGAGAAGCAGGATTCCTGCTGAATCATGTTTAGGGGAACTGAAAGAAGAATGTTCCCCTGGCGATGTGTTGGGAGGACATGAGGTCTTTTATTATTATGCTGTCTTAAGAACACAGGCAGCTTATTTGTCACGTTGCCTAACATTTCCCACAAACATGGATTGCCTCCAGCTACCGCAGCTAGAGATTAACACATCCAATCAAAACTTTGGCAGATGCTCATGGAAAATGTGGTCGCAACAAGCAACCCAGGGTCAAGCCGCATGCATGTGTTCTTAGGAGAGATCTCAAATCTACAATAAAAACAGACGGACTTTGGAGGACTTGTAGCTTACATTTAAGGCCAGATCAATCCCAAGTGGAAGCAGCTCTGCTGATGACAATGAAGCCATGTTGATCTGATTCCAAGTGTCTGAATTTGAGTGAGTTTTGATACTGAGAAGCAAAACCCATTTTTCTTTTGTTGTACTTGTTTTTCACCAGCGCTCTTCCCCATTTTTGGTCCATCCAGAGATGAGCTACTGCAAAAAGAGGTTGTTGGGCATCTCTTGGGTATGAACTGGGACATCCTCTAATAGTAAGGTCACTCTGGGCATTATTACCTAACCTTTGATTGAGTGTGCTGGGAAAGTTCTTTTTTGTCCAGCAGTGTCTAGCGCAGGCCTGTCCAACAGACAGGCCACAGACCATAAGCAGTCTTCTGCTGCCATGTGGCAGGGTAGGACCCTGGCCTGCCTGCTTGTGAGCTGCCTGCTTAGTGGGGGGCAGAGAGACTGTGTGCCACTGGTGGAGCCTGGGTGAGGGGATGTGCTGCTGGTGCAGCCTGGACTGTGGTGGGGCATTTTGGGGGCAGGGGATGTCTCTGCTGTATGTGGCTCTAGTGATATGTGGTCACACAGAAGTGGTGCATACTCTTGGCCTCATTTAAGTTACTGCATGCTGGGGCATCAAGGACAGATGTCTTGGTGTTGATTTCTGTAGGATTCAGTGTCCAAAGTGGAATCAGTTTTTTGTATGAAGATGCTTTGGTATTTGTAGTCTCCATGACACCTAGGATTATAAGCACACCTTGTAGGACAGTGGGGACCAACCATATTGGCAGGAGTGCTACAAATTAGTCCTATGCTGTCATGTGCCACTCTGATCCCTTTCTCTTGCCTGATCTGCTACTCTGCTTTCTACTCCCTGATCAAGCTACTGCTTTGCTTTCTGCTTCTAGTGTGCGGTTAGTCTATGTGAATGCTTCCTGTATCTTCCTTCCTCTGAACAGCCATGAAAAGGACAGGGCATAACTTAGCCTCTGTGCCTTATACCACACCAGCATATGTCCTCTGTCCATAAAATAAATATTGCTGGCAATGGTACTTCATCCATACACTAAGAAACCTCTGTTCCTGGTTTCTCTCTCCCTTCTCTGTTTAAAGCCCATCATTTTGAGTACAGAATGTGTAATTTCACAAGAAGGCACCCAACTTTGGGTGCTGTCTGCATGACTTGTGTGTCTGTATTGGAATGACTTTGGAAACACAGACATAAAAGGTTGTATTGCAATGCTAATAGCCTATTTCACAAAGAAGGGATCACAGGTATATTTATAGATGGGAAAGCGTAGGTCTTTCTGAAGCACAGAACTCTGGTAAATGAGAACACAAACACTGCTTCATTATGTCTTCATGCTTTGGGCTTCCTCCCACCATGCCTCATTTTAGCCTGTTCCACTGCTGAGCCACTGCCCAGGGCTGTTTACCCAGTGTCCTGCCTTTTGATTCCAACATCATATGCTGTTAGTACACAATGCATGGACCTAACCAAGAGATTGTGTCTGTTGCTGCATAAGTATAAGTGTTTTTGCTCCATACTTAGGAAACATAACCCCTGTAACCAGCCAAACCTGTTCTTTGACAGAACAGGATACAGAATCCCATCCTAGTCTTCATACAATTTCTTTAATTTGAATGAAATCTTAAATAAGATCTCTTATTCTTGGAGAAGAAAATGGCATTGTTGGGAGGTCATAGGTTTGAGTTCCAGGGGTTCATTTCATTGGCTTTGCTCTGGACTTCTGGTGTGATCTTAGTCTTTTTAGGTACGTCTACCCTGTATCACTGACAAAGAACTGTTGAATGTACCGAAACCCAGAAATGTGGCAGGGAAGATTGCTCTTGAGACCTGTCTCCAGCATTCCTAAAGGATCTGTGGTGGACTGCCACATTTTCAAGTTCATCAGGGTGCATTCAAGGCATCCGTCCCTGACTGCCACGAAGTGGTGTAGGCATATTTCCTTTGTATCTCCCCTCCCAAGTGGACAACAAGGCCAACAATGTTTTCTTTGTTCAGTTCTGTTGTGACAATACATTTCTTAATCTCCTTTGGGGTTTCTAGGTCTGCTGAACTTCATTGCTCCTCCTCCTCCTTGAAAATTGAGTTTTATTAACACAAACAATAGATGACTGCCAAGATGCTTGCGTATTGCATGATGTGCTTAAATCAATAACTACATCTTTCTTGGGCCAGATGGTGAAATGGGGGGAAGGGAGGAGATGTAGCTTAGCCAAAGAGAGGCACTTGCAGAAGAGGTCTTGTAGTTTCTCAGAAGCAAACAGCAGTGCATTAGATAGCAGTTCTATTTGCTTCTGAGAAACTACAAGGCCTATTTTGCAGTTGCACCAGCCTGATAGCATTGGATATCAGCCATGCCTGTTCTTTGACTAGGGATTCCCTGATTCCAGTGGAATGCATTATGTGAACAAATGTTTTATTTGCATTTGGATCTACTGGATGTAAAATTTAAGCCTTTCCAGTAGCTCTTATTTATAGAAGCCATTCATAGATTGTTATATACAGCACATTTACTGGATGGTACTGAGAGTATCAATTCTGCTGCCAGCAAATACAGGGAGTTAAATTTTTGGCTGTAAGCACTTCCACAGAGGGTGTATCCATTACAAGAAAGAAAATGCATTGCATACAGGGTACCTGACTGCCAAAGAATTAATATGAGAAGTAAGGGGTTTTTGTTTTTGTTTTTTTTTGGTGAGACCTTTCATTGGACCCACTGAATACTTGGGAGTGATATTAGACAAGTTTGTGATTAGTTTTTTTTGTTTTGTTTTGTTTTTTGGCTTAGGCTGTTTCTACTTCTTTCCCAGACTTAAAGAAGGGCACTTGGTACCTGAAAGCTTAGCTAACATCTCTTCCCAACTATTCAGTGGGTCCAGTGAAAGATATTCCCAGCAAATCCTCTTGCTTCTCACAGTTCCATGACCACTGTGGCTAAACCAGCGTTCCAGAGAATAAAGATATTTCCCCTATGGTTTCGCGGGAGGGTCAGCAACATAGTTGGCCAGTGCAACCTCCAACTATAGGACAATCCTTAGTTTTACCACCCGCTGTTCTTCATTTTGTTGTGCCTATAATTTGCAGAGCTGGAAAATAAGGTAACGTATATGAGGTTTCAGTAAGTTTGGTTTAAAAGCAAGGCATTCCCTGTAAAGAGGTACAGTTGATAGGGTTTATCAACTTCATTTCCAAAGCCCTGTTATTAAAGGACAGTTCTGAGCAAATGTAGTGAGTAGAGGCTGTGCTTTCGGCTTGGAAAATCCTGTGGACCCAATGGCGGACCTACATTTTTGGGGCCCTGAAGCTTGAACTGTTATGGGAGCCCCTTCGCAACCAGCAATGAGGTCTGGGTAACCGCTGTTATCTTCTTCAGTGGGGTTGTTCCATGACAGATTACCACAAATTTTTTAAAAATTTAACCACTATATCTCAGATTTTGATTAAAATTGCTGTACTGGATTATCTCACATGTCAAAGTCACTAGTGTGAATAATAATTTCCTATGCCTTATAGTTTTTGAGTTAT
>JAGPOW010001034.1:9053409-9076876 GCA_030014935.1 Caiman crocodilus | reverse complement strand
ATGCATCATAGCCTACATGATACTTTAATAACCTTTTAATTTTTATTTTAACTATTATTTTGTATTGAATTACACTACATTATTAATATTATTATTTTTGAAAACCCCTTCTCATACAGTAGACCCAAAATTTTTAAGCAATGTGGACTAAAGTTGCTCCTGGGGCTCCTCTGGGATTAGGGGCCCTGAAGCTTTAGCTTTATTAGTTTCTTAGTTGATCTGCCCCTGTGTGGACCCATTGTTGCAACAACCAAAACAGAGAAACTGAGGAGACCTGTAGCCATATTGAGCTATCAATACTGTGCTTGCTTATAAACATGATACAAATGATGAAGGCACTGTAGCACACACTTGACCACAAGCAAGGGGTTTATTTTTCTTTGCAATAAGGAGATCATTGTCATGGAGCCATTTTGTCCCTGCTAAGCATATACAATGTTCTGCTTGTGACAGGTCCAACCACAATACATGCAGAACAAAAATAAGTTTCCCCCCTATGAACAGTATTTAGTAAAGTACGTGAGGCACGAAATCCTTTTCTCCTTCCTTGTTTTTGCAACAGTTTTTTTTTTACCTAGGAGTTGACTAAAGCCTAGTCAGGCATTAACAGGGATTTGTTATAAAACCCTTACCAGTACAGAGACAGACAAGGCTCTTTGGATAAATCTGATATCTTTTATTAGACCAACTTTAAGACTTCAAGTTGGTCTAATAAAAGATATCAGATTTGCCCAAAGAGCCTTGTCTTCCTTTGTCCTTAGACCAGGGGTGGGCAAAATGCAGCCTGCAGGCTGGATGTGGCCCGCTAGACCATTCTAGCTGGCCTGCAGGGCCCTAAGAAATTTAGAAAATTAATAGTTATCTGCCCCTGGCTGCCTGTCATGTGGCCCTCAATGGCTGGCCAGAACTCAGTAAGCAGCCCTCCGCCCAAAATAATTGCCCACCCCTGCCTTACAGCTGCAACCTCAGGACGGACTCAGAAGAAACTCTGCCAAGCCTAGGGACAGGGAGGACTGGGTTAGAGAACTTCTGGAGGGGCTGGACACGTTCAAATCAGGAGATCCAGGTGCTCTCCACTCCAAGGAATTGGCAGGGGTTATCGCGGGGCCCCTGGCATTTTTTTACGAGCATTCATGGTGCTGGCCAGGTGCCGGACGACTGGAAGAGGGTTAATGTGGTTCCCAACTTTAAAAAAGGGAAGATGGATGACCTGAGCAACTACAGGCCCATTAGTCTTACTTCGATCCTGGGGAAGCTCTTTGAGAAGATTATCAAGGAGCACATCTGTGATGGGTCAGCAATGGGGATGATGCTCAAGGGCAACCAGCATGGTTTCATTAGGGGCAGGTCCTGTCAGACCAACCTGATTGCTTTTTACGATCAGGTCACAAAATGATTGGACACAGGTGTTGCGGTAGATGCAGTCTTTCTTGACTTCAGGAAGGCCTTTGACACTGTCTCCCACCCCATTCTCATTAAAAAGCTAGGTGACTGTGGCATTGATGCCTACACAGTCAGATGGATAACAAATTTGCTGAGGGGTTGTACTCAGACAGTGATGGTAGACAGGGGAAGTGGGCAGTGGAGTCTCCCCAGGGCTCAGTCCTTGGGCCCGCACTGTTCAATTTCTTTATTAATGACTTGGATGAGGGGGTGAAGAGCAGCCCATTTAAATTTGCAGATGGCACCAAGATTTGGGGTGAGGTGGGCATGCTAGAAGGAAAGGACAGATTACAGCAGGACCTGGACAGGTTACAGGGGTGGGCAAATGAAAATAGGATGGGATTCAATACTGACAAGTGTAGGGTGCTGCACTTGGGCAGTAGGAACCAGCAGCAAGCCTATAGGCTGGGGAACTCCCTTCTCAAAAGCACGGTGGCAGAAAGAGATCTTGGAGGCATTACTGACTCCAAGATGAACATGGGCCGACAATGTGAGAACACGGTCAGTAGGGCTAACCGTACCTTGTCCTGCATCCACAGATGCATCATGAGCAGGTCCAAGGAGGTGATCTTCCCCCTCTATGTGACACTGGTCAGCCACAGTTGGAGTACTATGTCCAATTCTGGGTGCTGCACTTCAGGAGGAATGTGGACAGCATTGAGAGGATCCAAAGGAGGGCCAGTCACATGATCTGGGGACAGCAGGGCAGACCCTATGAGGAGAAGCTACAGGACCTGGACCTCTTCAGCCTTCACAAGAGAAGGCTGAGGGGGAACCTGGGTAACAAGGAATAATGGCCACAAGTTGTTAGAGAGTAGGTTTAGACTAGTCATCTGAAGGCACTGCTTCACAGTTAGGGCAGCTAGGATCTGGAACCAACTTCCAAGAGAAGTGGTGCTGGCTCCTACCCTTGGGGTCTTTAAGAGGAGGCTCAACGTTTACCTGGCTGGGGTCATTTGAGACCAGTTTTCTCTCCTGCGTGGGGCAGGGACTTGGAGTAGAAGATCTACAAAGTCCCTTCCAACCCTACATCTATGAATCTATGAACCTACACCTCTGTTATCAGTACAGAGGTATTGGAGAACAAAGTAGATGGTGTCTGTAGCAAAACATGCTAATCTCTCTTTTTGTATAGTGTTAGATATAGTCTGGTATTATCGCTCAATGTCTTGGCGTTTGCAAAGATTGCTGCTTTCAATTAAGTGCTGTGCTGTTTGTTGGACACCATGTTCACACAGTGGGCTGTCCAAGAACTTTGTCTTGTGAAGTGTTGTTTTTAAGTGCCTGTATCCAGATTTCAGTTAGTTCAGCTTGACCCATGTTTCTCTGTCCCGGTTGTGCCCAATGGGGTTCTTGTTTGGTGTTGGTCTAAAATACTGTAGGACTAGATCTGACCTTTCCCAGCAGTCAGCTCACTCCATTTCTGCCCATAAATTTGGTTCAGTATGCTCAATCTCTTCCAGGAGCTTGGGAGCCTCATGTACAAATTATTTATGACGGTTGAGCCTCTTAAGCCTCTATCTGTTTGGGTCTTCACTTAACAGTTGATAGAGCAAGTGATTTTCATCATTTCTTGCCTCTGTTGCCAGTAATAATGTTAGGGTCTGTGTTCGTATATAGTTTGGTCTAATGCCTGAGAGTACAGAGTTGTGTAACCTACTATAAGTCGCAGTGCACTGTTAAATACAATGCCAGCCTTTTTAGTGTGACAACTTTTGGACCATACATGAGCACAGTATTCTGCTGGGGCATATACCACTGCAAGGACAATGGTTCTGACCACTTTGAAGTTGGCACCCCATGTCACGCTGGCAAAATATCTTAAGACAGCTATCTGAGCAGAGACTTTACCGCTGACCTTCTGAATGTGATGTTTATAGGTGAGGGAATGGTCTAACATGACTGCTAGGTTGGTTGGGATATGTCCAGGGGGTAGTATGTGGTCATCTACTCTAATATTCAGCATGCTCTTGGCTTGATGATTGCCCACGTGGAAGAGCAATGATTCTGATTTATTGGTGCTCAATTTTAAGCACCGTTTGTGGATAGTCAGCAGTGAGCTCCATGTCAGTACTCAGTGTCTTTTCCAGTTCTGTCATGTTTATTCCTTGGGCTACTATGGCGACATTGTCAGCATACATGTATTGCTTAGATGTTGTATGCAGGAAGTCTGAGGTATATACATTGAAAAGTACTGGTGCTAGCACTGACCCTTGGGGGACTCCATTTTTCAGAGATCATACGCTGCTTTTTTCTACTTGCCTGATAGGAAATTTGAATGATCTGCTGAAGATCATATTCACAAAGAAAGTACATAGCTTGTGGTCAGGTACCATAGAATTTATATTTGAGACCTTGATGCCATGCAGTGCTGTTTGATTTTTCTAGCTAAGATAATGAACTATTGGCACTGAAGTGTCATTGAAGAAGTTTTAATTTTACAAGAAAATGAAAAAAAAATCATTTAACTTCAAAATGTCACCATTTTTGGGTGAAACCAATTGTTGATTTTTCTTTTTCATTAAATTTTCTTTTCTTCCCCCCTCCTCACCTCTTCCCTAACTTGTTCCTATTGAAAATAGGAGGGGGGTAGGGAAGTAAATGGGAAAACAAGCAAACATAAATTCCTGAAAGGGGACACTTTGAATTTGGTTCTTTGCTTCAAACTAAACTAAATTTAAAATTTTTGTTCCCAGGTTTTGCATAAGGCATCTCCTTCCAAAGTGAACCTAAGTGAAACTTTTTTTATTTTGATGAAGATTCAACAATTTGAATGATAAAAAATAATGATACATGAAATGATAAATTGTGATAATGAAAACATTTAAATGAAACACTTTGTGAAAATGTTGGCATCAATAGAAAACTCTGCTTTTTGAACAGCTGTGCTTAAAGTATCACTCTTTGTGACAATCTTCTTTGAAGCTGCATTTCAGAAGGGAAGATGTTCTGTAGCTTAAGTGGCTCCTAGAGCATGTTTAAAGTAGGAGTCTTAGATTCAAGGCTGTTTCACTTTTACTCTCATTCAAAGCTTTTATGGATTTCTAGGGCCTGACCCAGGAAACTTTGAAGTCAGGGGAATGACCTCAGCTTAGAAGTATCAGCCAACATGACACCAGTGCCCGTTTACATAATGTTAAAAAAGCAGCTGTTGAACTTAAAGCGAAAGTCTGATCCAGGGTTGACTTGTCTCTGAGAACAGTCTTATTGCAGTAAGAGCTATAAATCCAAAATATGGAAATTCAGAACAGCAGTGCAGAGAGGGGAGTCCTACTTGGACCCTCAGAGAGTAGGCCTCTTATATTAATAGACAGGAATCCTCCCCAAGACTATTGTGTCAGGTGTAGTGTGTCACAGTGTGATCCCTCCATTGAAGGGAAGGACCAGGATCTGAATGACAGTGGCTAATCTTGTGCTTCCTCTAATCCATTCTGTTGCCACCTTCAAGCAGCCCCTCTGGATAGCTATATCCAGAGCCCGATCTCTACCCCCAGGAGGGGCTTGCATTGTAGGCACAGTTTTTCATAGCTTGGGCCCCATATACAGTAGAATTGCATCTCTCCTGTGGCCTGAGTGTAAGGGCAAGATTTGCCCTGAAGCCTCATCAGAGTTTTACACCCGGGACTGTGTCCACATGTGCAGGCACGTGCGCATGTAGCAGCTAAAATAGCAGAGGTACAGATTTGTGTTGGAGATTTGTGCCTCAGCACATGTGCCCAAACATGCACTTTGGTGTGGAGCAAATTGTGCCACTTGGGGCAAACTGACCCCGCTCAGCTCCTCCCAGATCTTCAGCCAGGGGAAGCTGGAAACTGGGGCTAACACATGTGTAGCTCAGGAACTTCTGAGGCCCAGCCAGTTGGTATATGGGGACACTAGCCCCCTGTGCCAGCTGGACTGTTGCAGCAGCCATGACCTATAGTGGCCCCTGCACCCTCTGCCCATTGCAGCAGTTTGGTAGTAGGGGCTGCTACTTGGCTGTGATCTGCTGCCACCTGTGACAGCATCTGACCCCTTGGACTGGCAGCCCCATGTCTGCATACCGGTCAGACCTGGACCAGGACCACACAGCCCTCTGGACTCTGGTACGGGCACTGCAGCAAATGGCTAGGAGGTCAGCCACCTTGTCTGCCTTTCAGCTGGGTCCCTGGTGTCAGTCCTAGGCAGGCTCCTCTGTCTGGGTTTTGCCACTTGTCTCACTAGCAGGAATCTTGATGTTCCCTGTTTAAAAACTGCAAGTTCTGTGATAAAAAGATCCCAAATATACAAAAATTCTTGATCTTCCAAGATTAAAATGACACACTACTATATGTATAAGGAGAGAGAGAGAGAGATCAGTCAGACAATGTTTTATTAATATACTTACAATTTTAGTGCCTCTATCATTGTAATAAAATAAATTGTAAATATCTATATGCTTTGGTGTTTGCTTTTGGTTTTGTTATCATAGAAAAATCAGAGCTTCCCCTGCCTCCTTCACTAACCAGGATGTGGGACAGCTGCCCCTGCAGCCAGCTCCTGCCAATAGGTCCCATCTTGTCTGGTGGCTGGGTATGCAGGGTGTGAGATGTGGGAAGGGAGTAGGAAAGGGGTGTGTGGGGTTCTTGGGGGTGTGTGTGTGTGTGTGTGTGTGTGTGTGTGTGGGGATGTGGGATTTGTGGGTAGGGGGGTGTGGGGTTTGTGGGGGGTAGGGTTCGTGGGTTTAGTGTCTGGGGTTTGTGAGGGGCTGGGGGGAGGTTTGCCACATGTCCATCCCTTCCGCCCCATGGTGCACAGTCCCTGGCATTGGCAGCAGAAGCCAGATGGGCATCGGGATGCTTATGGCCTATTGCAGGCATAGTCCCACGGCAGTGCGGCACTGTCTGAGACCTGGGGGCTGTACATGGTGAATGGAGCCAGCCTGGTCTGGTCCACTGGTGCAGAGTTTCTGTTTGCAGTGCTGGGAGCCCCAGGTCATGGTGGGAGCTGGCCTGGTCCTGTTTGAAGGTGTGCTCCAGCAGGCTGGGCCAGGTCAACTCTGTTTGCCATGTGCAGTCCCCAAGTCTCAGGCAGCACTGTGCTGCCTGCAGTGGGTCATGAACACCCCAACAACTGACTAGCTGCTGCTGCTGCCAGTGCCATGGGCTGTGCGCTGTGGGGATGTGGGCATGTGGCAGCTGCCCCAGAAACCCCACAGTCACCCCATCCCCACATCTCAGCTTATCAGGGACAGAATGTGGGTCTGAGCCACTGCTGCCAACCTTGTCCCACTCCTATATGCTACAGCATGCTGAGGCAGTGTGCTGGAGCAACAGGGGCATGTAGCAGGCATAGAGACACTGGCTGGTTGCTAGAACATCTCCTTGGACGACTTCACCTCTGTTTCCCTCTGGGCACACTGCAGGAACATGCCCTGCACTGCTTTTTCCTAATATGTTTTTTTGATACTTAGTGTACTAGAGTCTGTCTTGGGCACCTTTGTGCCCCGTATCAATAGGCATGTCTAAGCCTTCTAACTTGAATGCCTACAGTAGCCCCCAGGATTCATATTTTGATGTTATAGGGCTGATTTTCCAGGTGGAAAACAAGTTGTGCTGTGTCACTTCTGCCATATACTGTACTACTTCACTCTTTTTTATTTTAGAGGTCATAACTACTATGGCTAAGTGCAGACAGTCAAAAAAATCCAAGGCTGAATTGATTCAGTCTTCGAAGATTAGTCTAAGATGTAGAGATTAAACTGAGAAACAACTGGACATACATTTACTTTTTATTCATGAAATATAGCCACATGCTTGCAGTAGCTCAAGCCAGAAGCCTGGGGACACTACAGTATGCCTCTCTGGCATTTAGCCAGCATGGACTATGTGCTTGCTTCCTCTTTCTGCTGCTGTGGAGGTCTCTGGGAGTTGCAGTCCAGAATCACAGTAGCAGGATTCTTCAGGGTTGCTGATCACTTCTTCCTGCTTCCAGGTATCTCTGGGATTTGTTGTCTACAGTCACAGCCAGCAGTAAGTTTCAGTAAGTTTAGCAGCAGGGCAGCTGTGTACTCAAAGGAAAGTGGGTTTAACCACCCTCCCTAACCCCAGTTCTTGGCCAGAGTTTGCTTAGGGGTGTGGGGGGGTAGTCCCTGCCTCCCTCCCTACCCTCAACCCTTCTCTGCTGGAGCAGACAGCCTACCCCAGCCCAGGGCTAGAAAGCATGCCGGGAGACTGTGATTTAACTTGAACCAGGAAGGGGTATGGGAAAGAAGTTTCATATGCTGGTTTGACTTGAATTGAATTAATTAAGTCTGATACCAGGTTTATCTTAAACCAGTTTTAGCCATTTTGAATCTGGTTTATGTGCACTGAGCTTCTGTTCTGTTCTAGCAGGGGCAGGCAAAATATGGCCTGTGGGTCACATCCGGCCAGCCAGGCACTTTCATCCAGCCCACGGTACCTACCAAGGAATTGTGCCCCATCCAACCCTTTTGCCCATGAGGTGAGACTGAGATGTGTCCATGTATATGCAAATCCCACCCCTCCCCAACATAAACCTATTGTGTCTTGCTTCCACCCTTCTGAGTGGAAGGGCCCAGCCGGGCCAGTATGCAGCTTCCGGGTGGGGCTGCAACTGCCCCTGGTGCAGCTACCCCCATGGGAACCTGCTCGGCTTCCCCCATGTCCAACTCGCTCCTGGCAGCAGGTAGGGAAGTGGCAGGGGCCATGGCAGGCCAGGGTGGTGGAGCTACAGCTGGATTGAGGCAGAGACAGCAATGCAGAGCCTGCACCCAGGGGGGCTGTGGGAGCATGGAGCTCAGTTGGGCAGGGTGTGAGTATGAGGGAGGTGGAGGGTGTCTGCACCCCTTCCCCCGTGGCATGCAGCCCCTGCTGCCAACACCAGCCACAGGCAGGACACACAGGGTGTTTGTGCCCAGTGCAGGCACTGATGTCCAGTGGGGCACAGCTCTGGCCAACACTGTGCATGTGGGGAGAAGGGTGCAGCCAGCCCAGCTGCCTCTATCATGGGGGCTATGTGCTGTGCATCTACAGTTCCCACATTTGCACTGGGGGAAGCCCCACATTGGAGATGACTGCCTTCCTCACCCTCTGCTGCGCAGGTCCCTGGACTTCACCAGGAGTGGAGGAAGCCCTGTTCCCTGGTTCCCCACAGAGTCCAACATGGGGCTTCCCCCAGCATCGGTGCAGGAGCTGCAGGCATACAGTGCAGACCCCCCACAATAAAGGCGGCCAGGCAGGCTGTGCTCCTCATCCTCCCATGCTTAGCACTGTCTGGTGCTATGCCACACTGGGTGGCAGCACTTGTGCTGGGCACTAGTGCCCTGAACACCCCTGTCTGCTGCTGCCAGGAATGGAGGCTGCACGCCACGTGGGGAAGTATGTGGGTGGTCCCCACATCCTCCACCCTCCCTCATACCCCATAAACCTCACACACCCACACCCTGCTCCTACAATCTCTGCACATATACACACATCCCAACATACCCTGTGCTGCCCCCCAGCAGGCACACTCCCTCACAACACCCCCACACTTAACCACACACATACACAATATACAAAAGTTAGACTTTATTTTTTAGCTATTATGCAGTAACCTCGTTATATACACTACACAAACACAGATCATGACAAAAATATATTTTGTAATAAAATGTTATAGTAGGTGTTTGACTTTTAGTGTATGATTTGGTTATTTTCTGGTTCCAAGATGGTAACCCCTGCTTCCAAAAGGAGTATTCAGCAGGCGGGGGCAAGAGAAGGAACATCTGGTGGCAAAGGTCAAGGGCTAGGGAATGGGACTTCTGGTCCCAAGATGACCACCAGGGGGTGGAGCAACTGTCAAAGGGTGGGACTACCCATGCAGCCCTTGATAGCTCACCAAAACTCGTTGAGCAGCCCTCTAGCCAAAATAATTGCCCACCCCTGTGTTACAGGTTTAAACTAGTTTCTGATCACTTAAATTGGTTTATGTGCAACTTGTGTCCCTTGCCCCTATGCTCTCTGGCCCCGTTCTCATAGACTGCTCTTTTTCTATTGCAGTGCTGTAACTCTCCTCCTTTTGGTCACACTACTCTGTGCTCTTTGTACTTATTTTTTCCTTTTAAATGGAATGTCCTAACTTTATGCTTTTATGATGCCTCTAAGAGAAGGATAGAGGAACAATAATACCACTTTAAATCTGAAAGGCTAACTCTTTGCAAGCTCAAATCAGATGATCTGTTGCTACTTTTTTTGGCCAGTTGGCTCCTATCCACAGTAAGTGAAGTTAAGCCACACAGCTTTGCCTCTGTATGAAACTAGGTAGTAGAACAGTTTTGCAGTTTCCATTGTCCATGGAGGAGAGAAGACAAATGAACTTGTTACAGTGGCTTCCTGAATCCTCTGTAAGTGCCTTTTCCCCTATTAAAATACTGAAATTGTTCCATGCCTAATATTGTCTCACCTCCTTGTGGTTCTATGACCACCTGATAGTCCCCTCAGTGGTTATTCCCTTGTGTGCTTTTGAGAATTTGGCAGCAAGTCAGTAAATGAGACAGATGGAGAGTGAGGAAGGAAGAAAAAACAGCTAGGAAAAGAAAGCAAGGACATCTGGAAGAAGAAAATAGCACAAGAGAGGTGGGTAGAGAAAAGAAACGGGGATGGAAGAAACCCATTCATGGAAGAAAAAATAATGCCTCTGCAGTCATGCAGACAGTGAGGGAGTGCTAAATCATGAAAGTTTGATGCAGACAGCACAAGGGAGCAGACTGATTCTGGAAAGGGTCAAGTCAACTGAGCACAGCTGGGAAAACTGCAATCAAAAGCTAGCGGGTTGGGGGCAGGGAACAGGGTAGGTCAATGGGGATGCTCTGAGATAATGATCTGATCAGCTTGCAGTAACTGGGAGCGAATCTCACTCCCAGCTCCTGGCCCCTTCCCTGGAATTTGGAACAGCCACGATTGCAGTCCTTTGCCTCTGAATCTCCTCTTTCTCTTTCTTGCTCAACAGGTAGAGCCAGTCTTTGCTCAGCGCACTGTGCTAGGATTGGGCTGCTTGGGTCCCGACTGGGGACAACATGGTTCCAAATCTCCCAGTGAACAGACTTCCCACTTAAAACACTCCAGTATGGCAGGGGGCTAGCTGGGGCCTGCACTTCCAAAACAACCTCTGCAACTCTGGGAGGCAAGGCACTATATTGCCAAGTCATCCTACAAGCAGCATTCTTGATGAGACTGAAACTCTTCTAAGCTGGGTAGGATCTTTTTCTAGCAAAAGAGACAGCAGAGTGGGGTTACAGGCCCCATCCATGCCCTATGACTCCTGTGGGAGTGGCCTTAAGATATTTGGTCTACGTATTATTCCACTGTGCACATTAAAGTCCCTCACTGTTTTTATGAGATTTAGACCTGTTGTGTTGACCCCCTAGCTGGTTGTTCAGGCAGCACAATGCACTAGTCTTTGTCTTTTATTTCTGTTTGCTTATCCTTACAATTAGAAATGCCAAGAGGATTAAAAAAAAGGAAAAAATAAAGGGATGATAGAAAATGAAAGGCATCACACTGGGGTTTGAAATGTTACTGCCAGGATTTTGCTAACACCCCCTGGGTTGTGGAAGTTAACTAGTGGCATGAACTCTTATTTCTCACATTGCAAAACAACAATTACTGAGAGGCACGAGGAAGTTTTGCAGACATGGTCCAGTGGTATCTGCAAGGTTGTGCCAAATTGGGGTGTACAAGAATGAGGAAGAAACCACTGGGGCTTGTTTTCCTTCTCTGCAGCCTGCAGACATTAAGGTTTGTCTTGTGGGAGTGGGTGAGACTTGAGTGACTGATGGCTCTAGAAACTGAATCCTTTTGTCCTTTATCAGAATTCAGTGCTGCCTACACGGTCCTCTTGTTCTTTGTAGTGTGCTGCAGGTGTGGGTGTCCACAGCATGTTCTTACAAACAAACTGCCTGCAGATCAAAAGAATGACTTTGTGATGGTGAAAGAAGCTCATTCCACTTTCCCTGCACCTGCAAAATAGAAGTCACGTGTGCAACACCCTGTACCTGTCTTAGAGAGCCCATGGAAGAGCCATCATCTCAACTGAGACACTGAGGTTGAACTCTTGCTAAAGGCCATGAGCTGCTTGCCCCTTGAGCCAAAGCTGTTAAGTTGAGGTTGTAACAGACTTGTTCTCTGCAGGTTAGGTGGGGAAGGGTCCTGTTGCACTCTGGGGTGCAAACATGATAGAGAGTGCCGAGGACAGACTTCCAGGTGCTAGTACCTCTGTATAGGAAACCCAGAAAAGTGATTGTGTTCCAGAGAGTGAGCTTCACTGAGTAGCACCACTGAATTCCTGTGAAAATATACAGAATAAAATCCTGCCCCTTTGGATTCAACAAGGGATTTACCATTAACTTCACTGAGATTCAGATTTTACCCATTCTCTCCTTTCCAACAGGATGGACAGAACATCAATGCCCCAGGTTACTTAGCTGTCCCTCCTCAGTCCTTTCACAAGTTTGCTTCCACAAACCGACACATTGGCCAAAGCATTTTACCTTATATTAACTCCCAGCAGGGCCTCTATATGGTCCCAGGCAGCAGGGAGACTGCTCACAGAGAAATGTCATGCTTAGCATTAATTGGGCTGGCAGCAACTCATCAATAGAAGCAGCCTGTACTGTATGTTCAATTGCTTAGATCCCATATTCACTGGGTGATGTTACAGTAAGAAATTTCCTTCTAGTAGGGCTGTTCCTAAGGTCCTAATTAATGGGAATAAGGGGGCTGTAATCAGCCCCTCCTCACACAACCAAAACTTTAAAGGTCCCCACATTTCTTTTACAGATCAGATGTTAAATCACAGTCTCTCTGGTTGAACCCTAGTGGCTGTCACACAATAATAGAAAAATAGGGTTGGAAGGGACCTTTGGTCAGGAGGATGGAGAACAGGATGCCCCTGTTCCAGGCAGGATCATTCTCATCTGCACTAGTCCAACCAAGTGTAAGATTTCTCCAACCTGAATTTAAGAACTTCAAGAGAGGTGGCAGAATCTTCATCACTGGGTAATCTGCTCCAGTGCTTAACCACCCTCAACATTACAAAGCTTTTCCTTAATACAGAAGATGGTGATTTGTTCAACATTCCCCATCTCAGTATAATTAATGCATGTAGCATTGATCTTTTTAGTCATTGCCCCAAGATATTCCTACTTTTTGGTGTACAAAAGTAGAATAAAGGGGCTTTATGAAATTTGCCCTTCCTTCTGTCTACAAAGAGCTGCAGAAGGTTGAACTTTGGATCAATTTATGGAAATAGAGAGTGAAAGCTGTATATTTTTAAAAGCGTGTATAACCTACCAGTAAGTATCAGAAAGCTTTTCACCTTTGCTTTAAAAATAACAACAGATATCACGCTGCAGTGTCTGATGCCAAAAGATTTTTTTGGTTGAGTAACATGCTCATCATTTGCAAAAGAGGAATGACTTGACACAAGGTGCTAAGATTTATATCTGTCCATGCAAATTCATGCAATGAATGTTGTACAAGGAGGACGAAAAGGAGAAGCAGATGCTGTAGTAATAAGGTAAGTGTTTGTAGGCCACACGCTTAGATTTTCAGGGTGATTTGGAGGGCAGAGAGTTTAAAGCTTATGAAATATTCCTTTAAGGACTTTCTTGTATTGGACTTCTTGCAAGATCGTAAACTTCTTGATTACAATGTCCTACAGTGTCTATTTAGTACAGAGGAAAGTTTCTCTTTTCCAGTTAATCTGGCTTTGAATAAGTCAACATCACTGGCAGTCTCTCAGAGTTGAGGATGATTCCTTCCATGATTGTCTCATTTGTGGGTCTGACTAAAGGTGGCCGCAGTGTGCCTTAGCTAATGCTTGGGTTGCTGGGCTCAGCCTGGGACTGTATTCACTTGTATGTGGAACCAAGGGTCTAGAACACACATAACACTTAGGCCAGTTTAAATGCAGTTTAAGTCTGAAGCAGGCAGATGTACATGTTAAACCAGCTTAAAGATGCCTGGAATGGTTCAAAAGCATATATGGAAAATTGAGTATTGTTTTGAACAGGATCAATGTCATATGTATCACATCAAGCATTCTGTGACATGGATCTGGTTGATCCTCCAGGCATCCCACACAGCATCACGTTTAGGATAGAAGGGAAAGCAGAACGTGAAAATGCCCCCAGCCACAGGTCCCCTACTCCCCAGAACCCAAAAGTGTGACTTCAAGCACTCCTTCCCACCTCACCCACTGCAAGGCATGTTGGGCTAAGCACTTACTCTCATCTCTGCCATCAGCACCACAGCACTTCAATGCCTAAAAGGTGCCCAGTCTACCTGGAACCCTAGGGCACTGTATATGTGGGCACCCCTGACTCACAACAATTGTGAGCTAGTTGCAGTCAGCATTATCTAGGAATGCTTCACTTATTCTGTGCATCCACAAGATTCCAGGGACTTTTTCTGTGGTTCTTTGCAATGCAGCTGGCTGAGACACTTTATGGATTATTTCTCAGTAATCTGTGATGTATCTGTCTATCTGAGCGCACAGAGGGCACTGGAGGATTAGCCGCACTTGTGTGATCATAGCTCTCATAGTTACACAATTATATTTGCTCAACAGTTAGCTTGTATTGTATCATGCCAGAGGCTGGCCTACTTGTGTTAAAAGCACAAGTACCCTTCAGTTAAGGGTTTGTGTATGGATGGGACTTGAATAGAGACAATATTCAAGTTATAATTTGTGTTTATTTTGTAGAGAAGGCAAGCCCTTGGGTATCAAGGTAATGTGTGGTTTATAAATTCTATAGATAACTGAAAAAAGTAGGTAACTTCTCATCTGCCTTGCCCCTCACTCAGATTGACAGCAAATGCAGCGCTCTGTTGAAATAAAACATTTTGATATTCAGTATAAAAGGCAGGAGGATTGAGATACCCCTCATTAGTTTTCTGATCTGATCCCTGGGACATGGTGGGTTACCATTTGCTATCCCATGACTGACTGGTGAGAGAGATTATTTTTCAGACCTGTTAAATGACTTTGTGCTTTTCATCCAGAAAGGTGGGCTTCACAGTCCATTGCCAACTCTTTTCTTCTTCCAGATCATAACCACCAAATCCTGCTGTAAATTGGTGTTTGCTACTCCTTGCAGTCTGAACACTACACAGCTGGATCTTTGCGTTTCTTTCATAATGACCAACATTTACTTGATAATTACTCCTGCAAGGTTGAGGCACATTCCTTACCTTACCACCTGCTGTTCTAATGCCTTCTCCTCCTTGCTGAAAAGTTTATGGCGAATTTTACTCTGAAATGATTTAAGTTCTAGCAATACTTCCTCCAATTAGGAAAATGCTCGGGTGAGACTTTCCCATCGTCTTTGCTAAGCTACACCAGCTATGTAGTGATGAACTTTGCACCTTAATTTCCAATGATTAACTAACTATGTCAAAGTAAATTGGGTTTATTTTTATATATAGGTGTACTGTGGTCAGGCTTATTTTAATGTGTGACTAGATCCTAAGCACCTCATAATTGGTTTGATCAATAATCTTTGCTTCAAATAAAATAAGATGATTCCTCACAATACTTCTTTATTTTAGCAACTAAGCAGCATTAACAATTTGTCAAGTCAAATATTGAATGTTTTTTCCTAAAATGCACTATATCCAATACAGTCTCCCTCCCCCACATTAATTCTCATTCACACCAGTTCCTTGTGGCACTAAACCATTTAGGTATCAACTGTCTGAATATATTTAAGCTGGAAATTAGAAGTTTTCTAAGCTTTAGAGTGATGAGTTCTGGAAAAGCCTTCCAGTAAGAGCAGAGGAAACAAAGTACTGCCACCAGAAGAAATCTAAGTACTTTGAAGATGGAGCTGAACAGTCAATGGAACCGGTTATCTGATAGGTAACTGATAAGAGGTGACTGGTCTTTGATCAAGAAGGTCCCTTCCAGTTCTATATTTTTATAAATCTGGTTGGATGGTGGCTCCCTGAAGTCTTTTGCTAAATTGCAGGCTGCCGTATAGTTTTGCCTGCAGCATTGTGTTCTCAAAATTACATCAAAATCTTATGATTGTTTCTTTTCTTCTTTTTCTTTTTTCTCCTCCTTCTGTTTCTTTTAATCTGCCTTTTTTTTTTTTTGTGCTGTCACAAAGGGTAGTTAACACCACAGGTTCTATGACTTACAGTCTCACCTAGTAGTTTTAAGTCAAACAAATAGACCCTAGACTCTTAGTGTTTGTATTCTCTGTGTGTGATTGGTCACTTGAATCCTATGTTTTAGTTTCCATTTCCTGATCAGATGATATAACATTCATAAACCTGAGCAGCAGCTGAGGGAAATTGTTGAGGTGGGAGAGGCAGCAGGAGATAAGGAAGCATAGAAGATGGAGGCATCCCAGGGGAGCTGTAGTGGCCCAACTCCCTCCCAGTGTTTTGGTTACTGGTGTGTCCCCTTAACTAACCTTACAGCTGTTGTTGGTCATTGGCTCCCGTTTTGCTCCAGTTATCGTGGCAAGGCTGGTACCCCTTATCAGGAACTCTTCAGCATTGTGACCAATGTGTGTGTTTTTAGGTAGAAGAGAAGTAGTTCTGTAGAGTGCTTGTACCAGGGCCATGCTCTTTTTCCCTTGGTATCCAGCCTCAGTACAGATACCACTTCCTTGTCCTGGGAGTGGAATTGATATGGGGTATCTACAGGTAACTTGCTTTTCATTGTTGCTGTCCCTTGTGACTGTCTGTGTTTGAAAACAGCAGGTTTCTTCATTCTCTTGTTCTTCTTCTGCCCCCTAGCATTCTTGCTTCAAACACATGGAGGTAAGGTGGCCACCTTTGTAAAATGTAAATTTGGGAGACATGCCCATCCTCACCCCTGTCCTGCAGCCTATGGCTGGATCAGAGCCGAGTGGGGGGTGGATGCAGCCTGCCTGTTCCGGCTCGGGGCTCCCTGCCCTGCTGCCTTTCCCCTGAGAGATCCATGCTGGCTGCGTGCCCCCTGCCCATCCAGCAGCAGCGGAGGGCACAACTCCACACTGCTGCTGCCGCCAACCCTGTTGTTGCCAGGTGGGCAGGGAGCATGTCACCATGGTGGCATGGGGCTCCTGGGGGGAAGGCAGCAGGGCAGGGAGCCCAGGGCTTGCAGTGAGCAGCCCATATTCACCCCCGCACTGTGCACAAATCTGGGGGGCAAGTGCCCCCCATACACTCCTGGGGGTGTGTGTGCAGCAGCAGGAAGCTGCCCCCTCATGCCACACACACCCTGGATGAGCTGCCCATGGCTCCATCCCATTCCACACCCTAGCCCTTGCATTGCCCTGGCTGGGCAGTGCCCCTAACCCCTGCCCCACTTCCTCCTTCACTGTGGAGGCCTCCATTTGCCTTCTCTTCTCCCTGATGCCCCCTCCCCCACAGACTTACTTGCAGGGAGCTGCCCTCCATGATGCCTGGCCACATGCCCAGCCACGTGCATGTGTGGGCACACACATGCACATGGGCCCTCTGTCCTGTTCCTGGGAGCCCCAAGCAGGCTCTTGAGGCTAGAACGCTGCCCACCTGCAAGGGAAAACCTGCTGTTTCCCATGGATCCCTTCACAACGCTGCAAATCCAGGCCCTGTGCTGTCCCATAGCCGTGCAGCCTGGGACTGGGACTTGAGGTTCCCATTTTGGGACTGTCCCACCCAATTAGAGTGACCACCCGTCCCTAAGTGGAGGCCAGCTAAGCACTTCCTGTGAATATACTTGTATGGAAACACCCTTGTGCTTATGTAATAACCTATCTCTGCTGGTACACTCTCATAAATATCTTCCCAAACCTTTGTGCAAACAAAAACAGGTGCTTGAGAAACCCAGTGGAAAAAGGCATGAATGCTGTCAGGTTTAGACATATTTGCAGGCATTTTCTCAGTATTTATGGTCTGTACCTTTTTTTCCATGTTCCCTTCCAAAAATGCACATATAGCTTGATGCCAATATAACAATCTTGTACTATTCAGTGTTGCATGGGTTTGCCTAGTAATCTTGCTAACTGTGGCTGAATGAAGCAAACTGGAATACATTGTTAAGAGGAATTTCACTAATTAAAAATACAGAAGGCTGAAGGAATTTCACGTTAACCTCTGACTGACCATACTGAAAGGACTTTATCAATAGGACTGGAAATTTAGCGGTGCCTCTTTGGAAAAGACTTCCAAAGGCATTCAAGAAGCGGAAGAATCTTTTCTTAATCAGAAAGATATGCCTCCTTCTGGGTGTTGAACTACTAAATTTATTTAAAGGTGCAATAAACCTTTTCAAGTAAGGGAACTGGTATTTTTTCGCAGACTGTAGCACAGCTACAAAAGTATGCATGGATGAGTTTGGATTACTGGTAACAGAGTGATGAGTTGATAATAGTAACCCAGCAGAAATAAAAGCTGTAAGCAATGTGACAGATCAAACAGGTTAAATAGCTTCAGGTAAGGAGGGTGTAATGTGGGTTAGTGCTGAGAACAGGGAGAAACAGTTTGAAACAGACACAGGCTCCTTTGTTTGCAGTATGTGGTTTATAAATTGGGCAATATTTAGCAGCAAATATTGATTCAGCAAACATCAGCTCCCATCCCTTCTCCAACCAGTTCATCTCATCCCATCAAGGAGCAAACAGAATATTGCAACACCTTAATGACACGACACTGAGCATTTCTTCTAATCATGTGGGTAAATTCTTGGTTTGTGATATTGCATTCCAAAAACCATCCAGCATGTATCAAGAGTATGGTCTCTTATGTCCAAACAGGCTAAAAGCATATTCTTAGAAGTGTAGCTATAGTTTTTTCCCACCCAGATGTGGGTTAGAACAGATGAACCTTGATGTCACTACCAGCCCTATGACCAACTGTGGTGGAACTGAAGCTGACGTGGCACAAAGAAACCAACCAGAGCAGAGAAATCTAAGCAGTTCCACTTCATTTCCTCCAGTTGCAGAGGAAGGGGAACATTTTACCCATTGATGTTTATTCCACACCATTTGAACAGATGCAGTCTCCTTTGTTTGCTGTACAGGAAGTCCTTGGACTTGCAACACAAGTGGTTCCTGAAAACTGCATCTTAAGTCGAAATGTTGTAACTCGGAACCAATTTTCTCATAAGAAACAATGTTACAAATGGGGAATTGGTTCTTGAACCAAGGCCTGATACCCTATTTTCACCAAAAATACCCCAGAATTTTGTACCTGATCAATTATAGATGACTAATATATCCACATTAAAGACATACAAAAAACTAGAACTCTTGGTTCCAAAATGATACTTTTTTTAGATCAACTGGAAAATGGCAAGAAAATGGCAAGACCAACATGGCTACCAAGTACACCCCTGATAGCTACGTTAATGAATTTATATTGTAAATAGCAATCATATTGATTTGGAAGGATTTCTTTAAGGTGACTTTGCTGGACTTTTTAGAGGGCTCTTGGTTGGAGTTTTTGAAGGGTTCTCCAGGGAGATGAGCAATACAGCGAACTGGTTTGCTGACGTGGCATTGCATCAGACCAAGTTTTGTGAAGTCAAAACTGATGTCATAAAGTTGAAACAGGGTGTCAATTTATAAACGTTGCAAGTGCGAAGTGTTGTAACTTGAAATGTTGTAAGTTGAGGACTGCTTGTATGTGGTTTATAATTTGGACACTGTGATAAATAAGTGGTGATAAACAGTGACCAAACACTAGCAAACTGTGCTTGCTGCTTGGGGAAACAGCGGGTGCAGTTCGATTTAGCCGTGCGAAGCACGCATGCAGAAAAATCCCTGGCTCGTGTGCTTTTCAAGCGTGAAACAAAGACCCAAGCTAATTGGCTGTTGGGGCAGTATAAAAACAGAGCCCAGGAAAAGGGAAGGTGGGACCGTACATAGCATCCAGAGGCCTGATCACCCTCACCGACATCTTGCGTCCATGGCTCCCTTTCCCCCCGGATGCCCCCATCGGATAGTCTGCAGTGGATAAGCGTTAAAGAGCTCTTGAGTTCCCTATGGTTTGACGTTTTCGGCTGTGGCGTTTCACAGAGTTTAAAGGGAACTGCCGGCACGAAGTGGTGCGAGGCGGTGGAGTTTGCGGAGTGTGTCTACAGTGTGTTCAAGTTGTAAGTAAAACATTTGTTTCTTACATTGGCTTCGGATTTCTTATTCAGGACGGGAAAAGAGAAACAAGGTGAAACATTCCTGAACCCTTTCATCCCAGGCCTGTTTGAACTAAGGGGTTAATTCCCTCCCCCAGTTTCTCCACACATGGCGTCACAAACAGGATCCTTGGGGCAAAGGGGAGCGAAGGAAACCCTGATGAATTAATCAAGCACTGCCCATGGGGAAACCATCGTTGGCCCCCGACCACGGATGCCAATACCCCACGGGCCCACGTAGCGTATCATCAAAAGGGACTAGGTGGAAAATTGGGAGGCTGTGTGTCCATTTGCCCAACTGAGGACAGCGAGGAGCCACCAAAGGAACGGGTCATGTCCAATCTTAGTTCAGCAGCTCTGGGATGCCTTCTCTCCAGCCCCACGGTTCTCTATCATCCGCCCCATGTAAAATCTGAGGCATCGCTCAGGCGCGTTAAGGCTAAGGGTATGGATGAGCACGACCCTAAAAAAGAATAGGATAAGTGCGTTCAGTACTTAAAGGAAGGGACCGGTTGTGAGATTATCTCTGACAAATTTATATGCCCTGACCTCGAGCCAGGAGGAGCCGAGAGTGAAATTTTAACGACGCTCTGCGAGAGCCTCGAGGCTGATGGATGGGACGTGATGGGGTGGACAGGGCAGAAATGGAATAAAGGGAAAATGATTAATGTTCTGTTTCGATCAGTGACTGCTTTACTGTGGCACACGGCAAACCAAGCTACCATGCTAGATGCATCAACTCAGGCAACTGCATGGCAGAGTGTTTTGCAGATCGAACTGCCACTTAAAGATGGTGTCGCGGGGGAAGAAAGGGGCGTGGCCTTGAAGCCACGGGGAGAAAGGGCTTTGCCAACATCAGAGCTATCGGCCGGCCCCGTCTGAGGAGCCGCCTCCATACGGTACTCCGCCGGGGCCATACTCCATTTTTCCCTCTGATATGGATGCACCCATCCTGCATGCGAACCCCGTCACCTTGGTAAAGACGGTCACTGATGGCACGGGAACCCACACTCTTACTACCCTCCGCACGCATACTAGGGGGAGCTACAGGAACTGACAAAGGATACCCGATTAACACTGAGTGAAACATTAGTGATGTGGCTGGGACGACTGATATTAGAACATGGATCAGAATGAGCGGACTCTGAAAAGTGTACCATGCTGATGCGACAACCCACATGGGGGGCAGGAGCATGCAATGACACAACTCAGATAATACGTAACAAAATCTGGCCAATCCCCCTATGCGCTGCCGTAGTTCCAGCGCTGCTGACCTGAGCCCATGCCTGGCATGTGGATCCACCTAATGACGCATCACCTGCACAGCTTTTGGTCACTGTTTGGTCACTTTTGTACACGATAGCAGGAGCTAGTTATCTAACCTGGGACACAGGGCGTTACCCGCTGAATTTAACTTTGCAGCAGGCAAGCAGTGTTTGGCCGCACTGATGGTGCAATGATCCCGGGAAAGTCCCTGTATCCGTGTCAGCGGTAGAGTCTTGTGTAGAGATTTATGGAGGCATTAACACACCTATGTTCCGTTTATTACACCCACTAACAGACAGACCAATAGGAAACGTCTTGAGTATCTTGGGAAAGCTCACTACATCACGGAGAACGGAGTCTACGCTCACCCCACCGGTGACAGTGCAAGTAGTTGGAATGTGAAGAACAACGCCTGATAAGCCTCAGGCCGATCACTGGCCATGCGGACGACCACCAGACCGTACGGCCGAGGAGCGCGCCATGTTTGCGTTTCTACTCAGCAGGAGTAACTTGATGAGAAACCAGCTTTGCAAGCTAGGGGATGAGGGACAAAGGAGATTGGCACGGATTCTAGGCTTCAGACCTGGACAAGAGCCAGAAAATAGAAAAAATGAGTAGTGGCCATTGATGTGGGCGATGACGGCCAGCATATTGATGAACGCCCGTACGGAACTTATAGTGTAAATGCTACTGCAGTTTCTACACCTACACACTTTCTGTTAGATACGGGAGACCAAGTAAATGTAATGAGGCCTGAGACGCCCCATGTTAAAACATCCAAGGTTATTTTCGTACAAGGGCTAAATGCTACGACGTCCACACCCGTGGTTAAGTTTTGGATTGACAAAAAGGCCTTGCATGGAGTCTTAGGGGGCATTAATCTCAGGGATACCTAAAATGTTTGAGCTTTGGCCTTGAGAGATGTTATATACTCAGCGCTCCCACTAACTGTTACACCAAGTGAAAGGCATCAGCCAATGCTAGTAAACCCTGTGCCTTGGCAATATCAGCTGATCCCAAAGCGTACCAACTTACAACCCCAGGTTCAAAACCTTTTGGCTGACTTATGCAGACGAGGGTATATCCAGCCTGTAGAATCCTCTACATATCTATCGGCTGGATGGGGCATTCCAAAGCCAGGAAAGCCAATGGAGGCACGCCTAGTAGTAGACTACAGAAAGCTGAGTCAACATTGTAAAACCCTCCAATTGCCCGCTGCACAAACCGTCTCAGACATTCTTGAGGGAATAATTGAAATGCAGAGGGACGGAGAATGGTTTGCCATCACCCTAGATTTAAAGGACATGTTCTATTCAAACCCTATACATGATCCACAAGGGATTGTGTGTGGGTGAACAAATGTTTTCTTGAAAAGTTTGCCCACAGGGTTATTGCAATGCACCAGCATTGGCAACTGTGGCGATGAATGAGACGATTGAGAGTTTAACTCGCCTCTGTCCGGAAACTACGAATGTTTGCATCTAGACCTATGTTGATGACATCATTATTATAGGACATGATGACTCAGTAGTTCATACCATTACTGCAGACCTGAAGACCCACTTGAGTGGCCAAGGATGGACGGTGAGTCCAAGTCCATGAATGAGCCGTTGTTGGACATCAGATTTTTGGGGACACGGTTCACGGGACAGTGGTGGTCAGGACCGGCACATAATGCCACCCCTGAGTTACCCCTGCCCTGGCCAACTACACAGGCAGACTTTCAAGGCCTGCTAGGCCAACTGAACTGGTTTCGTCACTTTATAACACCATCACACTTGAGAATCCTCCAAAGACTACAGCATCAGATCTGTAAGAAGGCATGACATAGGGCTCCATGGGACAAGTATGATCAAGCCACACTGGGAAAAGTTATGACAGAAGTCAAGAAGATGCGTTTAATTGCACCTCCTGCCAGTAACCCCTTGATAATTCATGTAGGTTACACTACGGAGCATATTTGGTTCACAGCTAGTGATGCTAAGACAGGAAACCTTGCATACATTGGTCACTGCACGCTTCAGAACTACCAGCACCGATATGGCTGCTTAGGGAAGATCATGCTTGTGGCTCAACTAGGAGAACACCTCGCAGTAAATCCAGGTGTACTCATCGCGCCTGGTGGAACCATATTGGAATTGCTTGATCCTAGTAAGGTGCATCCAGAATATCAAGGCACATTGAAGACCTGGAGCATCCTAGTCCTCCGTCATCAGTATCACTGGTCAGCATGGCAGGTTGTGGATGGAGAAATGACTTCAACCATCAAGGAGGACAATCCTACTTTACCACGGCTGTAAGGAACCACATCTCCAGCATGGATAGCCTCAGACAGCACTTCCCGTTGGGATGGAAGCTACGGATATTACTGTGACCCTTGTCACGACTATAAACTTCAGGAAGCTCATCCAGAAGAATCAGTTAAAGTGTCTGAACTGTGAGGATTTCAATTGGCTCTCGAGCACACTTATCAGCATCATGATGGAACACTTCCAGTGTGGCGGGCCAGTAGGGGGCGCTCACGCATTGAGCTGCCCACCTCCCTGTGCCCGACCACCTTCCAGGCTCCGAGTGCCTCCCTGGGGTGCCTCCGTCCGGCCGACCCCTTCCCTGGAGCACACCCGCTAGCCTG
>JAGPOW010001034.1:9024801-9042956 GCA_030014935.1 Caiman crocodilus | reverse complement strand
ATGGGACTGATGCTTAACATTCAGAAGATGAAGGTCCTCCACCATGAAGTTCCTAATGAACAGTTCCCATCTCCAGTAATCCAGATCGATGGTGAGATTCTGGAGAACAATGAGTATTTTCCATACCTTGGACGCTAGTTCTCCCAGAAGGCTGACATCAGTGAAGAAATACAACATTGCCTCAAATGTGCAAGTGCAGCTTTTGGATACTTGAAGAAATGGGTGTTTGAAGATTGCAACATCAGATCCAAAACCAAACTCGTGGTTTATCAAGCAATCATGATCCCCATCTTGCTGTACAGAGCTGTGACATGGGCATTGTACGGGAGACCTATAAAGATGTTGGAGTAGTACCATCAGTGCTGCCTACAGGATATCCTCTGCACCCAACGGGAAGACAGATAAACCAATGTTAGTGTCCTCCTGCAAGCAAACACCATGAGCACTGAGGCAATCATCAGCATTGGCCATGTCATCTGGATGTCTGACTCTAGACTCCTGAAGGAAGTTTTATTCTCTCATCTCATCCTAGGTCTATGCTCAAGAGGAAGACAGAGAAAGCACTTCAGGGACATCCTCAAGGTCAGCTTAAAAAAAGCAACATCAATGTCAATTTTTGGGAAAGTATCATACAAGACCACCCCAAATAGAGGAAGAGTCTGCTGGAGGGATCACAATACTCTGAAACCTCATGAGAGCAACAGAAGATGGAAAAGCGGGAGCATCAGAAACACTGTCGCAGAATAAATCGAGTTTCCAGCACTACTCACCTCACACAGAAACAGGGGGAGGGTGGAGAAGGGTGGCAATTTACACCCTATCCAAGTGCCATTCAGATCCTCTTCCCCTGCTTCTCTACTTTCTGCTCTGTGCTCTATGGTCCCTACCTGATTTATTGTTCTGTTTTCTTCTCCCTGCCTGACCTGTTTCTCAGCTTTGTGCTCCCTGTCCTGTGTTGCTGTGTTCCCTGGTCCCTCCATAATCTGCCATGTGCCACACACACAGGCTGCCCATGCCACTGGTGGAGCACATACTACAGGTTGGCCACCCCTGTTGTAGGGCATGAAAAAGAATTTGCAAAAGAATGTACGGTGCCTCAGCCGAGAAGAGCAGATGTTCAGTCTGTTGATGCATGTTGAGAAGAGCCACTCCTTTTATAACAGGTATTTTTTTAAAGCTTGTTGACAAGACCTGGTTTTCTCTAACCCTTTCCCTGCAGTCTCTCTCTCTTTCTTTCTACCCCCCCAGCTACCTCTGTCCATCTAATCTAATCTAATCTGACGTAATCTGTCTCCTTCTCCTCCCACCTTCCAGTTCTAAAGTGTCTGTTGCCATGCCAGATCCCTCCTATCAGTCTGAGGATGGATCAGTTCTTCTCCCTCGGCACGATCATGTTTTGCAGGGTTGTACCAGGGGAAATGTTCTGTAGGGTATTGAGAAGATGCTAGGACCCTTTGTGTGTTTACTTATGTTGAGGAAGGCCTTTGCAAAGCTCTCAGCATTATGCTAAGCTTAGAAAAAGGCAAGACATACTTACCCTGACTTTCAGAGGGAAGTCCTTGCACAGGTGAATGCTGGAGATTAAGTATATTTTATCCCTGGCATCTGCAAGTTTTGCCTTGGCTTCAGTGAAAAAATTGCCAAGAATGGGGTTGTTCAGTAGAAACAATTGTGAAGGCTGGTATTTCCTATAGTTAAGATGCATCCCACTGAGGGCTTTGCATGGCTTGGGACCCAGAATTGCATGAGAACCTAGAGAAGCCGTGGATTCTCCAGGCTCGGAAACCTCCAAGAGCAGGTTAGACGGATACATCCAGGATGGGTTAGTCAGGGATGATCCTGATTTGAGCAGGGGGCTGGACTTGATGACCATGTGAGGTCCTTTCCAGCCCTACTTTCCTATGATCTTGTAACAGTAGCTGGGGGTGGCTGATTGGGCACCTGGCCAATGTGCCAATTTTGGTGGGGGTGTGGGGAGAGCTGCAGAATAGCTGAGACCAGGGAATATGCACAACAGCCCATGAAAATCTAATTGTGCTGAATGGACATGTACATCTTCATCACTGATTATGACATGGAAGAAAATTACTATATGATTGGCATCGTAATGGCCAATGTTGAAATGTGATGACAGCCCACGTAGCAGCACCCTATGTTGTAGAGGCAGCTTGCATGTTGGGAGGTCAGATTTGCTCCCCATCTCTCGTGCTGCACTCCCCCCACCCCTCTCCCCCATTCTCAGGGCACCAATTTCTTTGTTATGTCCCTGGATAAGGACAAATTAGGGAGCATACAGCCCCAGAACCTCATACTTCCCCTCAGTGTGAACTGAGAAGCCCCTACCTGTCTGGAGTTGGTCAGAGCCCTCCCTCACTGAAGGAGCAGCTATCATAGGGCATTTGTAGGTTGCTTTTTTCAGCACAAGGCAGAAGGTAGATGCGCAGACAGTGCAGCCACGTGGATTGGGGGATATCATAAGAAGGGGGACTATTGTCTGTAACTTGGGGTTCTTGGTGCAGACCCTGTGATCCTGCTGTCTCGGTAGTGCTTAAAAGAGTAGTGCACAACAAACCTCTCCTCTGGAAGGGAGCACTGGGCCAACACTCCATAAATCTGAACTTGTGGAAATACCTAATCCCCTTCTCCTCCTGTGGGACTTTATGCTGGGTGGGAGGATTAAATTCTGAAGATAAATGAATTTTATTTACAGCTTTAGATGACTTCTTTAAACAAGACCAGAAATGAGACCCACCTTGAAATAGTGTTTCACATCAGTAGGGACTGTTTTCCTGAATCATAATAAGGTTGACCCGTTTTGTCTTTCAGATCAGCTAGACTGCCATCACGAACAGGGGGTGATGGAGGAGGACATTATTTTTTGTAGGAATCCATATCTTTTGCATCCTCTGTTAGGGAGTAACAACACTGCTACCATGTGTGCTGCCAATAGGCTGATGCCTGTATATGGCTGCAAGTCATAATGCCACATAATTTCAAGGGCCATCAGTAAGACAGTGATATAGGAAACAATGCATAAGTGGGAAAGATTAAAAGAAATTGGATAAAGTTGTAAAGAATATTTGCAACTTTCACAAACTGGCTTGGTATATAGATCTAGATCAGCGGTAGGCAACCCCTGGCACGGGTGCCAGAGTGTGGCACTGAAATGCATTTTGCTTGGCACACGTGCCTCTGGGTAGATGGTGGGGAAGGGGCAAGGGCTACATGGCAACAACAAAGATTGGGCCCCTCATTGCCCTCCCCGTCATCCACCCCTGGCACACCAACATCTTATAAGCTGAAGTTGTGTGTGTTTTCAGCACCCAAAAATGTTGCTGGCCCCTGATCCAGATACTACTACTGCTACTTTCAGAGCTGAGGAGAACCCAGGGAAGATCTCTGGTTGTTCTCAAGCATTACCAAAAAAAAAAAAAAAAAAGTGTCTTTGAACTGACATGCTTTGAACGAAGGGTTTCAAAGGATTGCATTAGAACACAGTGGTTGCCCGTTGAATAACAGGTTGCCCCTTCTTTGGCTAGATCAAGGGATATTTTTTACATTTGCCTTGGCCTAACTTGTTTCCAACCAGTTGCTTTTCACCATCTCCTCCTTATTCATTCATTATACGTGGTAGACCTCTTATCTGTCATGGTTATCATTACAACTAAAGACATTCAACATTTGGAATGTAAAACCCCCACACATTTCTACCCTTTATTTGAACAAATGGCATCTTTAGTTTATGACTCTGTGAAACTTGATTTGTTTGGATGCCTGTAGCAAAATCAGTACTTAAAAAGACGACTGAAGGACGTGACCATTGTAGGCTGATGGACCATAGTGGGAAAGAAGTGAATCCCTCCAGAACACACATAGACATCATGCTGGATTTCGGGCTGCAGTAGGAGAGTTTTAAAATTCTGTGATGAAGCAAGATACAGGGATCTCCAAGCTTGAACAGAAGTAGAGTGCCTATGTCTTAGAAACTAGCCACATGTCTATTCGGAGGGGGACAGCCTAAAAGGGAAGTAGGAGGTATGTTCTAACTATTGTGGGTGAACAACCCAAGAACTATGCCAACTTTAAACCTGGATGAAGGAGTATTGAAGTTGGAGGGGGTTTTGCTACATTTAAATTCTTGGGTTGTTCACCTATAATAATCAGAACATGTCAGTCAGCTGCTGATGTTTTAAAATGTTCTCCATTTGAAAGGGCTCCAGATGTGTGGGTCCACATCCTTAGAACATGGGTACTGGGGCACTGGAAAGAATTGTGTTAGGTCTTAGTTACTTCAGACCCTTGGAATGAATGAAACACTTTCTTTTGGGAAGTGGGGGAAGGGAGTCCCATGAATTGATACCCATTAACCATATTCCTTTCCTTAGGGTAATAGTCAACTATGTATAGCGGCTCAGCCCAAAGCATCAGTGAAGCTCTACACTGAAGCATCAGTGATGTTTAGGTCTTGTGCTCATGTTTGTCTTTCCCCCCAACAGAGTGCTGGGCACTGCACAGTGCACAACTGAAACGTGCTGTAACTATCTTGAGAACTGCCATGTATAGAACTATCGAGGGGTCAGACCAAGACGTGGTGGGAAAGCACCAGCAGGCTTGCTGCATCAGTGATGGATCTTGGGGAAGATAGGACTGAGTGTGCTCTGCCCACCAGACTATGACACTGTACTCCAGAGCTGAAAGTATGCCCATGAAGTTGCTTTGGATTTATGCCCAATGCCTGCTCTTGGGTTGACTGGAGACCAAGGGCTCAAGAGTGAGCGTTGGGGACAAGTCTGGAGCAGCCTCATAGGCAGATTCTGGCTTTGGTTTCTCTTTCAGTAGACTTGGGTGGTTGGACAAACTCCCCTACATCCTCCCTAGGACCCATTGCTGACATGGTACAGACATGCCCTCAGAATGCTTCCACTTGTATCCTTTTTATTCCTTGTCTTTTATACTAGGTGGAATTTGAATGATCCCGAAGTGCGTTAATATTTGACACCTTCACAGAAGACGTGGGTATTGGTGTTCAGTGGAGAACTTGACTGTCTTGGGCACCAGGAAGGGATGTCCCTGTATGCATGAAAGCTGGAAGAATTGGACGAAATGTTCCCAATTGAAGTAGGATTCCCAAATCTCTTGGATGGAATGTTTTCAGCCTATGGAAATGGTTTCTTCTTCTAGAAGGGATCATTTCTGCAGAGTGCCTTGGGCAGTGCAAGTGTGATGGAATTATTCGTGGAGAAGGGCAAGATGGCTTCAGTGGGATTTAAGCAGATCCTTACGGTCAGTCATGAACTTAAGTGCTTTACATGTGTAGGGGCTATGTAGGGAAAGACCCAGGCTGATGATGGGGGTTGCGAGGCAGAGCTGGAACAGTAGGCTGGGAAGAGTGTTTTCATGGCAACTCGCTTGATCATTTGGAGAAGCGACCCGTGCAGGACAGTAAGGTGTAGATTCAATGGCATTAGCATGCAAGATAAACCATGAGTGATCACAGGTGTTTTAGGCGATGTGAGAGGGAAGAAGCGACAGCAGTTAGAGGGAGGCGATGAGGGCAGTGTTCTTGGGTATTGCTGGCCCCAACACTTCAATTTGAAAGCAGCTGCGCTAGCGTGACAGAAGAGTGCATTTGGATATATGCCCATATATTTGGATATATGACCATAGGGTCACTTTGCTGCTGGACTCACTCTGTTTCCATCTGTAGAATCCAAGGTGTTTAACAAAAACCCGTATGAAGACACAAGACGTGACAACCACTCTTCTGCCTGGGAGCCCAAAGCCAGCCCTGCCCCCCAAATATGTGGCACTGATTAGGAAAGAAAAGTAGCTAGAACAGGTGGGGATGGGTTCAAGAGTGCATCTGCAGCCCATAGTTTCTTCTGGCAGATGGTAGATGACTTGGCAATCCCTGCTCCTGGAGGAAAGCTGCCACCTACCTGAAAGGTCACCATCACCGACTCCACTGCCTCCGTTATAGCAATGTTACCATATGCTCTGTGGTTCACATACCAGTGTCCCATTGCTTTGGCCAGGGGCACGGGATGGATAAAGGCTTCTGTAATAGGAATAGCTTCACTGACTTGCTGAAAGGTAAGAGTGAAGGGAAAGAAAGGAAATAGTTAATGGAAAATCATCTAGATTTAGCTTCAGCTCCATTGGGGCTTTCTGAGATTAGCCTTTACGAGGCAGGGGGTGGCTGCAACAAAGCAAACAGCCCCTCCCACTGGGTTTCAGCCCCAGATGGAATTTGCATTTCACAAAGTGGGAATTTTCCATGTTAAGCCCCTTGGTGGAACCAGCAACACCTTGCCCTGCTCCCACCCAGGCCTGCTATACGATTCCGTGCCAAAGTGAAATTCTTCCGGGAAATGGGCTGATCAGGGGAGGGAGGGCTGGGGTTTGGGAGCTATTGGGAAACGAGGAATGACAAACAGTCTTAGGTCATTGCTTCTGCAAACACAGCCGGCCCTGTTCCTTTATAAAAGACCAAGAGAGTAGCTTGAGAGCTGTCACAGACTCAGAGGGGCAGTCTGTGAGCAAGGCCCCAGCACTCCCCAGTTGCCAACCCCAAGAGAGAAGGATGAAGCTCGCCCTCTGTGCTGCACTGTCCTTTGGGGTACTGGGTAAGTGGTTGCAATGCTGGGATGGGGATGTTAGCTAGGATTCAGTAGTCCCGCGCAAAACCTAGGACCAGCCAGGCCGTTCTGTAGTAGAATCAGTGGAGCTACAAGGCAGAGTACATTCAAGCAATAGTCATCTAGAGACTGCGCAGTACACAAAGCAAAGGAAAAACCAGGCACTGAAGCAGTGGAAAAAGGACCGCCTTTGAGAGTCTGCTCTTTCCAAGCTGTTCCCGGTAGTATCAGTAGAGAAGAAACAACTGTGCCACTAGCTTTGGTCACAACAGTGTGCTCTCTCCACTGCAGAAAGAAGATAAAGAGGTCCCTCTAGTGGGCTGTCACTGCAGCCGGAGATGTGTTGGGGCTCTCAGAAGCAACAGGGCAGCATTCCTGTAAAGCAGGGGTTTTCAAACTTTTAAAACAAGTGTACCCTTTCTGTCTCAAAGTTTCAGCTCGCGTATCCCTTTATGTTAAATTTATTTAGGGGGTGGGGTTGAGCATGTGCACGTGTGCTTCCCTCCTCCCCCCAACTTTAGGAGGTAAGTCTATGCAGGAGGGGAAGGGCCTGGGAGGGGGGGCAGATTGAGGTCCCTGTGGTGAGGAAGGGAGGCTCAGACAGGAATAGGGGCTGGGGTAAATGTGGCCCCAGCAGGGTTGGGTGCGGGGCTCCCACTGCTGCACACACCCTGTCGGAGGCCCCGGGGTGCATGTGCCCCCCTAATTTGTGCATGGGGAGGAGGCGGCTGCTGCTGTGCTCTGGGCTTTGCGTGCTGCTGCATCTGCTCTGGTAATGGTGCAATGCCACGTGTGTCCTGCTACTTGTGCAGCCCAGTGACGGCAGGCACATGGCATTGCACCACTCCTGGGGCAGCTATAGGGGCTCTGTGCTCTCTTTCTTGAAAATAACAGTAGGACAGAATCCTCTTGCGACCTTCTCGGGAGCAACGCTGTAAATAGCCACGCCATTCATATTTGTGATGATTCGAGTCATTTTGGCTCAGACCCACAAATAGCATTTAGGTGCCTAACTTCCCGTCTTTTCACTGGTACCTAATCTGCACTGGGTACCTTTGCAGACATGGGCCTCAGTTTTGCTGTCCCTCAGATCTGCACCTGTACAAAAGAGGCAATAGTACTAATATATTAAAGGAGAATTTGTATCAAAGGCTATAAACAGCTTTGATACTGCAGTGATGAGGACCCTGTAAGTATCTTATGCTATGGACAGGCCTCACTTTTGACTGCTTGAAAAGAACAGGAGAGCTGTTGCTTGCCTGAGTGCATCAGCTTTTACAATGTACCTGTTAGGGCTGCATACCTCCCTACCAAAGAATGAGGTAAATCACTGTAACTTCAACTGTGAATGAGATGGGGCTAAGTTGTAAAAGTTTTGATGCACATGTATTCTGACAGGAGCATGCAGACCTCACAGTTCTACTGCAACAGCTTGTACTGGTATCCTTTGATACTGATCCAGCTGTCATGTCTGTCTGTCTTGAGGCTGCCATCTGTTTCTTAGCAGACAGAGCACACAAAGTCTTGACTTTACAGCAGTGCTTCCTGAACTGTGTATCTTCACCTTGGGGTATGCAGCAAATTCCCAGAGAGCACCTGAGAGGAAGGAAGGGGCAAAGGGAACTGTAAAAGGATGAAAATGATAGAAAAGAAAAAAACCAAACTATTCTACAATATTTTTTAGGTTGTGGGAGAGGTTATGGAGTAGCTGTAGTGACCTCACATGTTGGTTTACCATAGAGTCATAAGGGTGCATGGGTATGACAAACTTCAAAGGGTATGTGGTTGTGGTAGGTGGCCAGAATCATGAGAACTGGAGGTCAGACTCAGTTTGTAATACAAAGCGTGTTGCAAGGTCTAGGCAGAAGCAGGCTCTGCACAAACTGATAACCTGTGTGTCTGCATAATCTTATCTCTGTTACCCTTTGGACTCTCCTCTCTCCTTTTGCCCTGCTACTTCATGCCTTAAATTACAGGCAGGTAATTTACGATTACATTTTTCTTCTTCTGGGCAATTTCACCTTATAGACCAACTAATTCAGGCACCAGGTGTGTAGCTAGAGGGCATCAGATGCATCTGGCGAAGTGAGCTGTATTGCATCATACCAACACCAGTATTCAGCATCTTGCTATCCTAAACAATGACAATAGCAAATAATAAATGCAAATATATTTCTATAAATATTAAATATCAAATATCAAATAAGTACTGATTTACATTAATAGATATGTATGTCAATTTATATTTGTTATGCGCTATCAATGGTGTCACACATATAATATATTTGTATTTGTATTTATATTCTGAAAGTTTTGGTCCAAGGTGTGTGGGTGTATAATATATATCAGGCAGACAAGGTTC
Source organism: Caiman crocodilus (assembly GCA_030014935.1). NCBI lineage: Eukaryota > Metazoa > Chordata > Crocodylia > Alligatoridae > Caiman > Caiman crocodilus. Next base: position 9,033,956 of record JAGPOW010001034.1, on the reverse strand, counting down.
CTTGGGTGAATTTGATATCTTTTATTAGACCAACCCAAATGGTTGGAGAATAGTTATTAAGCAAGCTTCCAAAAGCTTGCTTAATAAACTTGTCTGCCTGTGTCCTTAGACCAACACGGCTACAACCCAACCCCCTAATATACATCAGCACATTATATATGGTACGTGGTGTTACGAATGAGCACTCTAGATAATGTGACCTCTTCACCTTTGACAAACATTTTCCAAATCTACAATACCCAGTGTCCAGCACATTTCATTATACTGCACTCTGCTACAATATCACAACACCACAGCATGCACAAAGGATTTCTTCATGTCTAACATCTCAATCTTTACCAATAGCTTAAACTTTCAATATATGGGCATATTTTGATTATGTCTTCCTTTCAAAATGGTACAAAATTCCACACCTGCAATATATTTTACCAGATCACTTGTGTTTTAACAGTGACGTATGTGGCAAAGGTCTGGGTAAGAGGGTGGTGTGGGTTGGCTGGAGTGTAAGCGAATGGGTAGGTATCATGTGTCAGCGAGAGACAGGCCGTGTACCTGCACTGCAAATTTCTACCTTCTCCAAGTTTCTGCAAACGTGAATTGGATTCTGCCCCACCCCAGCTGTCTGGTTTTGTTCCAGTGAGGCTGAGTTGAAAGGACGCCAGGGAATGTCCCCTAGACAAGACATTGGTATAAAGCTGGCATAGTAGCTCTGTGTCACTTCTTACCTGAGCTGGAGGAAGGAATGTGGGCAAGAGAAAAAGGGACTAGGTAGGGAGTTTCCAAGCAGCCTAGTGTCAGGTGGCTGCAAAGATGGCTCTTTCTTAGCCAAACTATGCTCAATATGGGACAGGTCCAAGAATCTGTTCGTCTACTATTTCTTGAAGGAGTGGGGTGTGCTTTGGGGTGAGGGCGTGCTTGCCGAGGAATGATGGAAACACCCTTTTAGCCGTATCTTTCTTGTGCTAAGTATTTTGGTTGTGAGCTGCTGAGCTTTTTCACACATGATGTGTTTGTCACTCTTATAACACGATGGATCAGGCCCAGGATGCTTCCTGCATTGCCTAAATGAGGGGCTTATTTGGAACTTAGTGACTCAAAAAGTAATTCAAATGGGCCCCAAGTTATCAGCGACATACCTCAGTTAACTACTTGAGTTCTTAAGGTGTCTTTATTCTGGACAGCAAAGTTTCATAGGTATCAACACTAGGGCTGCTGCAAGGACTTGGAAGTGATTCAGGCAGTGAAGCTAACTCTTGTAGAAGCTCTGTTGCAACTGGAAGTGTTGTTGTAGCCCCTTAAACTCTGCCAAAGTCACTGGGAAAGTAGGTGGAAAAAATTTATCTAGCTCTTATTACCAGTCCTGAACTCAGCTCCAGAACAGCGCCCAATTGCCTAGTGATTAGACCACTCACCTAGGAAACAGGAAACCTCTGTTCTAGGCCCTCTTTAGCCTGAATAGAGATGGATGTACATCTCCTTCCCCAGAGCCCTCTGTAATCACCAGGCTGTAGAACAGGCTAAGCGGAGGCACTCTCCACACCTCGTCTCCACTGACTGCATGGGGATCCCAGGCATGTAACAGTGTCATTTTGAATTGCCCTGAAGTCAGTCAGGGCAATGTCTGCAATGAGGCCCTCGATGAGACAACTTGAATCCTGACCTTTGTCTTTCCATTTCCATGAAGATTTCCATAAATCCTGATGTGAGCATGAGCTTAGGACAGGTAAACTTGTGCACAGCAGCAGTGGTTGAGGGTAGCAGTGCTCTCCCGCCTTGCAACTCCTAAGCTTTGCAGGGTCCCAGCTTCCCTCATGGTCATCTACACTACACAGCATGGGCAGGAAGGAAGGTCATTTCTTGGGCCCTTCAGGGTATCTGCAGGAGAGTAGTTCCCACCCAGCATGCCAGAGAAAGGTCATGCAGCTGGAGATCCCCAGCTGGACACCCTTAATATCTGTAAAGTAGGAGCTCCTCTTTGGTGTGTCTCATAAGGTGTGCATGCTAGTAAGGAAAGACCTTCCCTACCAAGGAGCAAGGGGCTCTGCTCTTATAGGTCCTCATTCCCCTCTGCATGCCAGGAGCACCCTCCCTGCAGTGCCAAGGAGAAATGGGAGAGCAGTTCCCCTGCAGGGGAACAAGTGCTGCTCTGGGGAGCAATCTGACTTAGGGGAGGAGCCTGAAATATGTGTTTATCCAAGACCTGGAGCTTACCTCTGCCTGCACGTGGTCCACAAACCTGGAGTCACTCCCCTGACGTCAGTTACTCAAAGGTAGCAATTGGTAGATTGTGTTCCCGCGTCCTCATCTTCCTTGAGAGACGAAAGACAGGCCCCTCTGTAACATAGACCTCTGGGATCTCACTTCATTAGTGCGGGGTGAGGAGGCTTAGTAGGAATCTGCTGCTGATCTGAATCTGGGTCAGCTGGTTTAGGAGAGAGTTGAAACTCAAAATACACCTTCCCTTATCTTCTGGGCCAAATCCGTCTGTAGTATAACTCAGCTATGCTCAGTGTGGTTACACAAGGTTTGAAGTTAGCCTTCGTGTTGATTAAAATAGATATGTATGAAACCGGTGCATGAATCCTGTCAGCTGGTGAAGCCCTGATGGTGGGAGCAGGTAGGCAGTGACAGCCATAGTTGGGGCATCTGTAGGGAGAAATGCTGTTTCTTTCTGTGAGGCACTTGTATCCATCAGCCTTTGACTCCTCTTTTGCTCTCTCTACAGCTCTATGTCTTGCTGCCCCCCAAGCTCAGAACGACATCAAGTGGTGCACAATATCTAAACCAGAACAAAAGAAATGTCTCAAAATGAAGGAGGCCATGGCCTCCGACACTACTGTCCCACCATGTAACTGTGTACAGAAAGGATCTCACTCTGAGTGCATAAAGGCCATTGCTGTAAGTACCTGGTGGGAATGTGACTAGACCAGGGGTGGTCAGCCCCTGGCACGCCTTCTGCCAGTGGCACAGGCAGTCTCTGTGTGCGCCACGTGGCAGGTAGGGGAGGGGGCAGAAAGCAGAAGGGCGCGAAGAGAATGGGGCAAGGAGCAGAAAGCAGAGCAACAGATCAGGCAGAGGAAGGGGATCAAAGTGGCATTCGGGGATGGTGTATGGCTTATGTTGTGACACTGCAGCCAGACTGGTTGGCCCCACTGTACTAGACCTGGACACTGCACAGCTTTCCTCACTGGGTCCCATTAACCTAAGTCTGGTCTGAAGCCTTCACTGTCATCTTCAAATAACTGATGATCTCCCCTCCCTACTTGAAGAGCACTCCCCCATCTAGCCAAGAGGAGGAGCTCTGGTAATCCATGCACAGTGTCTTCTGGCCCCATGGAGGCATGTTCCTGCTCTCATTGAATGGCAGGGGATTTTTCTTCTTGTTCCTTATTAATTTAACTCTTTTGTGTTTTAGGCCAAAGAAGCAGATGCTATTAGTCTTGATGCTGGCCACATTTTTGAGGCAGGCATTGAGCGAGAAAAGCTGAAGCCCATTGTGGCTGAGCTTCATAGAGTGGGTGAAGGTATGTTTTCACAGAGCATGCCCTGAGATTGTGAAGTGATGGCAAAATGGTGGCAACGCGACCATGGTGCTGGTCAGTAGAGTGTTGGTTAAGGCCCTGCGACTGAGGACATATCCTGTGCAGTTCACCATGTAGAGGGACAGGTGAGCTCTGTTACATTTTGCTGCGGTATCTGAGCTCCCTAGGACACTGATCATCAACCGGTGATGTCAATGGAGCTGTCCCCATTTACAGAAGGCACAGTGAAACCATAACCTATGGTGCATTAGGCCGCATGAGGGGAATTTGCTTGGTAGAGCTGCTTTCCTGACTACCTCACACTGGGTGATCACTCCGAACTTGGTTCGTGTCAAAGGGATAGAGCTGGCTGTAAGAGGAAGGCTAAATTCTCCCCCCAACCCCCTCTATCACTGAGGTAGGCAGATAGGTGTGTGTCACTGAGATGGCAAGACACAGTACTCCCTTTCTTATTCCTAGTGTTGTACCACCAAACACACTGGTAACACAAAAGAATACTGTCTTTGCAACAAAACAGGAGAACAGAGGTGATTATTTCACTGCTATCACCTCTGTGGAACTGTGGTCAGCACTACAGGGCAGTGATGGCAGGGAAAGGTCGATGTGACACAGTGTATGAAAAAGTTGGTGAGCCTCATTCTCTGTGGTTGTTACCTGCCATTTACAAAACACAGTAGCAAGAGCAGGCTGAACAGGGGCAGGGGATCAACAAGCTAAATGAAGAGAAAATAAACCAACAGAAAGGTAAAATTAAAGCTGCTGCTATATGAGGTGCTGGGCCACCGGAGAGTCTGTGACCTGACCCTATTCTCTTCTGAACCAGTCCTGTTCAGCCTGTGCCCACTGCCTGCATTACCCTTCCCCATCCTGCACGGCTAAGGACAGGATAATGACATATACAGTCAATGGCACAACCTGGAGGGGTGATCAGGGGACCAGGCCTGTGTGCTGATTAAGAGGGGGCAGTCCCCAGGGACTGTCACGGCTGCCCCAGCCACTGTTGGGGAAACTGAGGTGGAAGCAGCAGCAGCCTGTGACACTGCTACCGCAGCCTGTGCAACAAGATACCCATCCCTGCCACAGCACCATCGTGGATGCCAATTTAAAGTTATGCTGCTTCTGACTATAATACTTCCCTACTCCTGTCTTTATCAGTTAGTTTCAGCTCTATCCTTACTCAAACTCCCAGTTCCCCTTTTGTACCACAATACGGGCCTGTATTTTTGTGGTCATGTTTGGATACAGTGTTCAGTGTTCAAGCTGATGGCAATATTGCGGGATCATTCTCAGTGCTGTGGCTGAGAATGAAAAGGTATCGCAGTCAGGATATTTAAAGGTATGGGTTTGCTCATCTCTAGAACTCAGTTCCTTTACTTATGCATAATACATACTGGACTTGCGTGAAATAAATGCAAAGGCAGAAACATTGTGCATATACCGGTAATAATAATTAATAGATCATTTAATATGGTACCCATTGCAGTGAGTAAAACTGGATTGAGAGAGACATGGCAAACCAGTCCTGATGAAACTGTGTCTTGATAGAGTATTATGAAGTTGAAAAGGTGAGGGTTTGCACTCTGTGCCCAGGACTTTGAGAGATGTGGAAAAAAGCAGTTGTGGGGAATGAAATTCCAGTTCATTTGTGCCTTTGTTTTAATGACTTTTTACCTTCCTCTTTTTCTTCCTTCCCTTTTGCAGAATCGACCACCAACTACTATGCTGTGGCTGTGGTGAAGAAAGGAAGTGACTTTACAATAAATGAACTTCAAGGAAAGAAATCCTGCCACACTGGCTTGAATAGGGCTGCTGGCTGGGTCATTCCCATTGGGACACTTGTGGATAAGGGTATCCTGGTATGTGGAAGTGGCTCTATAGAGAAAGGTAAGCTGGGAAAAGAGCTGGGTGAATAGTGATAATATTTTCTTGAGGGTGAGAAGAACTGGCTTTGATTAGGAAACTAACTGAACCATGTACACTTCATCTATTTCTCTCTCTCTCTTTTTTCAGTTCCTCAATCAACATGGACTTTTCCATGACAGCAACATCTTTTTGCTTAGGAACCTGTCATAATCTATACTAATTTACTCCAAATTATTTATCCCACATCAGTTAAGGTTGATGCTGCTGTTACATAGCAACACTGCATAGCATTCCCTCCTGAAACAAACCAGAAGAAATGGCAAGTCTGGCCATCCACGGTTCTCCTGCCTGCCCTTCCTCCTTACATCATGGGTGACACACTGCAACCCTAACTTTGGTCTATGAGGGGCACCAGGCTTCCAGTGTCCCCTTTGCCAAACTACTCCTTTTAAATGTGCCTCATTAGAGACAACCTTCCCTTCGACACATGTCCTCACACTCGGGTTTTCTCCTTCACCCTCACTGAACCCCAGTCTCTACAGCTCTTTACCAAATCTCTACAATGATGAGGACCTGGGGGAAGGTAGTCGGCAAAGGTTGAGTTAGTTCATAACTTTTGCATGTTTTCTTCCATAGATGTGGCTAAATTCTTCTCAGCCAGCTGTGTCCCTGGTGCCACCACAGAAACAGACAAGTTGTGTCGCCTGTGCATTGGTCCTGATCCATGTTCTCATTCTGGTCCTTATTCTGGCTATTCTGGAGCCTTTCAGTGAGTGAAAGTTTATTTTTATCCTGACCCTTATTTAAAGGATCAGTATCCGTTCCCTGCACTGTCATGCATTAACTAACTTGAGGGATACCTGTGTTATAACTGGGCTGCCTAATGTGACTGAATTTTTAATATAATGTATCCATCTTGTTGGATTTCTCTTGAGCAGTTACCAAAGTAAATCTGCTCTGGGGTCGGACATACTACCTCTGTTTCCTCTGGTCCCAAGAGACACTTAGTGAGAGATCATGACTTGAGCTGTATATTGCACAGGGCAGTGCAAAGCATAAGCATTAGACTAATGCTAATTTTAGTGCTCTAATTGTTCATCTGTTTTCTCTTACCCCTAGGTGTCTGAAAGATGGAGCTGGAGATGTAGCTTTTGTAAAACACACCACTGTTTTAGGTGGGGATGTGACATAATTCTGCTTCTCTGCTTTCACATTAGGACTCTCAGCCACTCCACCCCTGAATCCTGTCTTATTACGCCTGCTTTAATTTCTTTCCATGCTTATCCCAAGCTTACCTTCCCTTTGGGATGGTAGGGAAGTAATGTACACGTTTTTCCACGTTTCTGACTACAAAATAACTAGCATAATTACTATAGTATTTACTTCCTATTTTTGAGGGCTTTTTCTTGTTCACAAACAAGAAAGCTACTGGTATCAGATCAGTTTGTAGGGTGCTTTCTTGGTGTGATCCATAAATGCCCATATCATGATTACAGTCACAAGAACAAGCAAACTCTGGGGACTGATGCACTTAGTGTAAGTTGCCATAATTCTGCAATTTTACTAAGACACCAGAATCTTGTGTCACAATCAGCATCACAAGGCAATGGCAATCACAGCATCATCAATGCATATAATGGTCAGGAGACTGCCTCACTAAACGTGAGAGACCCAGGTTCTGGGAAAAGTTAAATCTGCGAGGGGACTCTGCTACCATTATGACAGGGATCCATTAGTTGAATGCCACTGTGAGAGTCTTTTGATTAAAGCATGAAGAAGTTGCCAGAATTCTCTGCTTCTTTTATGGACAAATATATTAAGGGAGCTTCTTGAAATAGAGATTTCAAAGCCCCCTATGCATTGTTGTGTTGCTATAACCAACAGACTTGTGTTCCTTCCAGAAAATGATCCAAGTGCAAAAGATGAGTATGAGCTGCTCTGCCTGGATGGCACCCGGAAGCCTGTGGATGAATACAAGGAGTGCTTCTGGGCCAACGTCCCTGCTCATGCTGTAGTGGTTCGAAGTGTGGATGGCAAGGCTGATGAGATCTGGAACTTCCTTAACAAAGCCCAGGTGCCGTTTCCTTCTCTTGTATCATTTTCCGTCATTTCCAATTGTTCTCTTAACAGTCTCTCTCTTGCTGTCTGCTTTCTTCCCTCTTGGTTTCTCTCTCCAGTTTCCCCAGTCTGACTTCTTTTTTTTCCTTCCCTGAGACAGGAAAAATATGGCAAGGACACAGATGGTGACTTCAAACTCTTCGAGTCTGAGCATGGGAAGGACCTGCTCTTTGTGGACTCTGCCATAGGACTGACGCCTGTCCCTATTATGATGGATTTCCAGCTCTATCTGGGCAAGCCTTATTATGCTGCTATTCAGAAACTCAAGGAAGGTAAGCAGTGATTGAGTTCCAGATTCAATGTAATTCTGAACTGGATTTATGTTGTGCATTAGGAATTGAATGCAGCACTGCCTCTGGCACTGCATTTGAAGGAATGGAGTTTAAATCCTCCTCATCTAGGTGTTGGACTCCCATTCACAAGCTCTCAGGCTTTTTTTCTTATAAAGGCACGTTTCCTTCTCTGTCCACTTTCCCCTTTTCTGTGAGGGTAGAAACATGCTATTGTCCATGATAAAGAGCAGATCTTTATTAAAATTAGGGCTGTTAATTAATCGCAGTTAACGTGTGTGATTAATGTGTTCATTTGGTTTTGCGTTAATGTTTTTTAATGTGCATTAATTGCTGCTGGTGTTGAGGGGGAAAGCAGCTCTTCTTCCCTTGCTGCTTTTGGGCCATGCACACACACACGGCCGGCCAGCCACTAGACAGGGTCCTGGGAGCAGACTCGGCAGTTGGATGCAGGTCAGTGTATGGCAGGGCAGGGGTTGGAGGCCTAGATTTTAGGGACTGTTTAGGGTGTGTGTATGTGGGGAGGGCCGGGGGAACTGAAGTGGAGCTAGGGCAGCAGTGGCTTCCCCGTCTCTTGAAGCTTCAGATCAAGTCTAGATGCTTCTCTGGGAAATGCTTAGTCAAACACAAGTTACTGTCCTCGGTTAAAGGATTCCTGGGTAAGATTTATGGCTAGTGTTACACAGGAGGTCTCTGGAAATCTGTGTCTAAATCTCCTTTTGACCAACAAGAACCAGGCCCTGGTAATTGATCTCCCTTTCTTGTTCTTCCTGTACTCCATGGCTAGGGGCAGACATTACACCTAAACCAGCTTAACCAATCAGAAACTGGTTTAAACCTGTAACAGAAGAGATGTTCAGTGCACATAAACCAGTATGAAAATGACTGAAACCAGTTTGAGATAAACCTGGTTGAATGTGGTATCAGACTTACCTGATTTGGGTCAAACTGGTTTATGCAATGTCTGTCCCAGACACCTTGCTGGTTTGAGTTTAAATCAGACTCCCCCAGCATCCCAGCCTGCTCTCTGGGCTGGGAGGGGCTCTCTGCTCCACAGCAGGGCTGGCCCCTCCCCTCTTCTCCCTGGCTGCAGCTGAGGCAGAGACTTGCAGGCACAGCTGTGTCTGCTGGCTTCCCTGTGGCCCCTGTCCCCTCATCCCTCCCCTGCTTTAGCCGGGATCCCTTTCTCCTCTCTCCCACAGCACAGACCATAGCCAGCATGTGGTATGGTAGCTAATGCTGTGTAAGGCCCTGGCAGAGACTGCAGACACAGCAGGGTCTATCTGGCTTCTCTCTGCCCTACCCCCGACCCCTGGTGCTCAGGCAGGAAGTCCCCTCTCTC
>JAGPOW010001034.1:8979847-8992780 GCA_030014935.1 Caiman crocodilus | reverse complement strand
GCCAGTCACCATGCCAGGAGAGGTGCCTGTCCCACAGAGTTGGAGCAGCCCCGCATCACCAGGGATCATGAGTGTTGGGAACAAGGGTGTCTCACAGGGGAGTGAGTTCTTGGGAGGGAGCCAGCAGGGGCCCCTGTGAGGTAGGGTGTCCCATCCCAGTCTGCGAGGGGTTGGAGGGGCCTGGAGCATTATCCCATTTTCCCCTGGCAGAGCTGCAGCCCGGCTTCCCCTCATTGACCAGGGAGATCCTAGCATAGTAGCACCTTCAACACGTGGAAGGGTGAACGGGTGTCTTATATTTTGTCATTTGCGCCATATATTTTGTCAGTTGAGATTTCACTGTTGTATGAGTACAAGTGTATTTTATCTTTGATTTCCACTACATACATGACAATGTTCTTTCATGGACTGTAAATAGTGTTTATCCCTGTTGATGTTCTGTATTTGCCTGTGTTTTCTTATACTTACCAGTTCCAGATCCATTACTTACCTGTGTGGACTGAAGCTCTATAGGAGGCATAAATCATGTATATAATATAGTCCTGCATCATTGAATAAGTGATTACTTTTCTGTAGCTATGTGTGTGTATATGTATGTGTGTGTATGCATAACTTTGTTATAGTAGCTAATAAATCTGTATATAGTTAAGCAGTTGGGTCCTGGCCTGACTCCGTAGGGAACTGTGTACAGTTGACAGTTCTCTCCCATAGTACCTCTGCCTGCTGACAATCCCCTTCAATTTGGAGAGGGGGGGGTACATACCCTGTGTACGCCTGAATTACACTAGTGAGGAGAGCTTTACACTAGGTTCGCGGGGGGATGGAGGCATAAGCTCTGAGGTATGTGGGGAAGCAGGAGACCTGGAGAAAGAGCAAGCAGGAGGGCTCAACAGGGAGATGCTCTCCTACCTCCTGAGAAATCAGGGCAATCAACTAGTTACTTCAGGTACTTGTGCACAAATGCACTGAACCGGGAAAACAAGCAGGAAGAATTGGAAGTCCTTGTACAGTCATGAACAGGGAAGAATTGGTGGAAAATGTAGTAGAGGATGACAACTTGGGCAGCAGTGACCATGAGATGATTGAGTTTAGGATCCTGAAGGAAGGAAGGAGAGCAGTAGAGTAAGGACTCTGGACTTTCCTTTCCCTGCAAGGCCAAGCTCCAAAGGGAGAAGAGCCCCACGAGGTGCCCTCCACAGCGCAATGGCCAACAGTTCCCTCCAGAGCCAGGGCTGCTTGCGGTGGTGCAGTACCAGTTGCCCCAGTCCAGGTGCGGAACAGGCATGAGGCACTGGAGACATTGGAGAAAGAGGAAGAAGAAGAGGAAACCCCTGGAGAGAAGGCCAGTCTACGCACAGAACAGGCTGAAGGAGGCAAGCTGACCTGGAAGAAGAGACGCTGAGTGCTCACCATAGGTGACTCCATCCTTAGAGGTACAGAGGGTCCCATCTGTCACCAGGATCCTATTTCACGTGAGGTTAACTGTCTGCCTGGAATGAGGATTCAGAATGTGATGGAGATGATCCCGGGCATTAATCAGTCCATCCATGGTCCTAATCCATACAGGCACTAATGATGTGGCCAGGAGCAGCTCAGATCACCTGATGAAGGACTATCAAGCTCTGGGGAGCAAGCTGAAGGGGACAGGTGCACAGGTGGTCTTCTCATCTGTCCTTCCAGTGAGTGGACGCAGATGACGCCATGAGACCTGCATCAGGGAGTTCAACCTGTGGCTTTGGAAATGGTGTCTCGAGGTGGGCTTTGGCTTTTTGGACCGCGACCCGTACTTCAGAACAAGAGACATGCTCTGGTGGGATGGGCTCCACCTCTCTCCCTAAGGTAAGCGTGTGTTCTCTTTCAGGTTGGCCAATCTCCTCCAGTGGGCTTTAAACTAGGCTCATCAGGAGAGGGAGAAGATGATGATGGAGGGAGCCATGCAACACCGAAGCAAGAGCCACCCACCAGAACAGCCCAGACAAGGCAGGTGATGAGCACAAGAAGTACCCAGGTAAGAGACAGGGGCCCAGATAGTCCTGGGATTGGGGGGTGGGCAGTGCATGCATCTCCAGAAGGCCTTAAATGCCTCTATAATAATGCTCGTGCATGGGGAACAAGCAGGAGGAGCTTGTCCTCCTGCTAGCTAACACTAACCTCCAGACATAGTGGGGCTCACTGACAATTGGTGGGATCCAATGCATGACAGGGCAGTGAACATCAGGGCTACAGGCTGTACAGGAGGGATAGAACAGGGAGGAAAGGTGGGGGTGTGGCGTCAAAGAGCAATACACATCCTCAACAAACAGCCCTGGGTCAGAGGAGGGACAGACTGAAGTGCTCTGGGTCTGTAGACAAGGGAGTTGGGGTGAAAGGGACTTAACAGTAGGGGTTTACTACAGGCCACCCAACCGGGGGGAGGAGCTGGAATGGGAATTCTCAGGTCAGCTCACAGAGTCAGTTAAGTCAAGGGACACGGTCATCATAACCTAAACTACTCAGACATCTGCTGGGAGAAGCAGTCAGTCAGGTCTGACCGCTCACATAGGTTCCTAGCTGAATTACAGGACCTCCATCTAACCCAGAAGGTGCACGGTCCCACCAGGGGAAATGCCTTGTTGGACCTGGTCCTGGCCACAGGAGATGACATGGCGAGTGGACTGTGGGTTCTTGACCACCTGGGCTATAGCAATCATTGCCAACTGGAATTCACCATCCAGTGCATGGTGACAAAGGGCTGCAGCAAGGCAACAGCCCTAGAGTTCAAAAGGGCAGATCTGAATGAGTTAAGGTGACTAGTTCAGTAGGCACTGAGGTCCCAGAGAGGAGGGAAGTTGGGAGTCCAGGAAGAGTGGTCGTTCCTTAAAAAGACAATCCTCCAAGCCCAACGGGTGACAATCTCAATGCGGATTGAAGGGGGCAAGAGTGGTCAAAAGCCCCCATGGCTCACTGAAAGCATCCAGGTGCATCTCAAAGCCAAAAAGGAGGCGTACACCCGATGGAAGTGAGGGGCCATCACCAAGGAGGATTATACCCCCATTGCTCAGGACTGTAGGGGGGCTGTTAGGAAGGCTGAGGCGGAGCTGGAACTGAGACTAGCAACCTGGATCAAGGATAACAAGAAGTCCTTTTTTAAATACATAAGGGGTAAAAAGAAGGTACCGGGTAACATAGGGCCCCTGCAGGACACACTAGGAAATCTAGTGGTCACACCAGATGACAAAGCTAACCTCTTTAACAATTTCTTTGCCTCCATCTTTCTGAGCAGGAACTGGGGCATCCTCCCCACTGGGATCCCTGACGGACCCAGAGGAGGTGCTGCCAGGCCCAGGGTCAGTGAGGACCTAGTCAGAGAACTTTAGGTGGGTCTAGACATATTCAAATCAGCAGGTCCTGATGATCTCCACCCCAGAGTGCTGAGGGAATTACCAGAGGTCATTGTCGGACCCCTGGCACGGCTTTACGAGCACTCGTGGTGCTCTGCCGAGGTGCCAGGGGAGTGGAAAAGGGCCAATGTGCTTTCCATTTTCAAAAAAGGGAGGAAGAAGGACCCAGGCAACTACAGGCCTGTTAGTCTCACCTCAGTCCTGGGGAATCTCTTTGAGAAAATTATTCAGGAGCACATCTGCGAGGGGCCAGCAGGGGAGATCACGCTTAGGAGCAACCAAGATGGGTTCATTAAAGGCAGGTCCTGTCAGACCAACCTGGTGGCCTTCTACGACCAGGTCACAAAATCCTTGGATGCAGGTGTCGTGGTGAACGTAGTCTTTCTGGACTTTAGGAAGGCCTTTGACATTTCTGTCACCCCAGTCTCATTAAGAAATTAGGCAACCATGGCATCAATGCCTACACAGTCAGATGGGTGGCAAATTGGCTGGAGAGCTGCACCCAGAGAGTGGTGGTGCAAGGGTCATTTTTGACCTGGAGGGTTGTGGGCAGTGGGGTCCTGCAGGGCTCGGTCCTTGGGCCCACACTGTTCAACATCTTTATCAGCAACTTGGATGGGGGGGTGAAAAGCACCCTGTTCAAATTCGTGGATAACACTAAGATGTGGGGAGAAATGGGCATGCTGGAGAAGAGGGGCAGGCTGCACATAGATCTAGACAGGTTACAGGGGTGGGTGGATAAGAACAGGATGGGTTTCAACATTGACAAGTGCAAGGTGCTGCACCTGGAAGAGGAAGAACCAGCAGCATACCTACAGGCTGGGGAACTCCCTTCTCATCAGTGCAGAGGCAGAAAAGGATCTTGGAGTCATTATTGATGCCAAAATGAGCATAGGACGACAGTGTGGGGAAGCGGTCAGGAAGGCTAATGGCTCCTTGTCCTGCATCCACAGATGCATCTCAAGCAGGTCCAAGGAGGTGATCCTGCTCCTCTGTGCGACACTGGTCAGGCCGCCGGTGGAGTACTGTGTCCAGTTCTGGGCGCTGCGCTTCAGGAGGTATGTGGACAGTGTCAGAACCCATTGATTGAATGTCTATGGCACAGTGGAATTTCCCACCACAGTGGAAAAACCCCAGTATAGTAAAAAGTTCCCGCCAACTTAATGGTCGTGTTAGTCAAACACGAGCACCACCATTGGCCAGTTACAAATGATTCCTACTTGGCAGTTTGCAATTGGCTTATCGACCATGTAAAGAATAAAGCAATTTCCGCCCCCATTGGAGAACTCCGGACGCACCTCAGAGTAAACTTGGCAGACTGATCACCCATCAACGACTCCCCGTCACCAACCTTCCCAACGTACCCCTTTCCCTGTGCACTCGGTAATTCATTTAGGGAACATCTTGTCTTATCTCAAGAGCTCTCTTTACGCGTGTATCCGCAACTACGTTTGTAACTGCAACTAAGCTAGTTCTGCCTACTCTGTGTGCATCAGTAGCTTAAGTAAACAACCCTGTTGCAACTGATACGCATCTGTGCCTAATTCCACTCCACCTGTTGAAGTACCCACCTGACGTTCTGGGTTCCCAGCAAGGGCCCCAGCACTCGCCTGGCCACCACAGACAGCATCGAGAGGGTCCAGAGGAGGGCTACTTGCATGATCAGGGGGCAGCAAGGCAGGCCCTACGAGCAGAGGCTACAGGACTTGAACCTGTTCAGCCTCCAAAAGAGAAGTCTGAGAGCGGATCTGGTGGTCATCTACAAACTGGCCAAGGGGTACCAGCAGGCTATGGGGGAGTCCCTCTTCCCCCCAGCACTACCAGGGGTAACAAGGAATAACGGCCATAAGTTGACTGAGAGTAGATTCAGGCTAGATATCAGGAGGCACTACTTCACAGTCAGGACGCTAGGATCTGGAACCAACTTGCAAGGGAAGTAGTGCTCGTTCCTACCCTGGGGGGTCTTCAAAAGGAGGCTAGGTAATCACCTGGATGGGGTTGTTTGACCCCAGCTTGCTTTCTTTCCTGCTCATGGCAGGAGGTTGGACTTATGATCTGCTCAGGTCCCTTCTGACCCTACCAACTATGAAACTATGACTTCAGAAACGCTGACTTCGACTCACTCAGGGAACTCATGGGCAGGATCCCCTGAGAAGCCAGTCTGAGGGGAAGAGGAGTCCAGGAGAGCTGGCTGTACTTTAAAGAGACCTAACTACGAGTACAGAAACAAACGACCCAGATGTGTAGGAAGACTAGCAAGGATGGTAGAAGACCAGAGCTTAGCAGGGAACTCTTCTGTAAATTCAGTCACAGAAAGGAATCTTCTAAGAAGTGGAAACTTGGACAAATAACTTAGGAAGAATAGCAGAACATTGCTCGGACCCGCAAGGATGAAGTCAGGAAGGCCAAAGTGCAATTTGAGTTGCAGCTAGCAAGAGACATGAAGGGTAACAAGAAGGGTTTCTACAAGTATGTCGGTAGCAAAAGGAGGATGAGGGACAGTGTGGGTCCCTTACTGAATGGGGGAGGCAACCTTGTGATGAGGATGCAGAAAAGGCTGAAGTGCTTAATGCCTTTTTCATCTCAGTCTTCACAGGCAAGGCCAGCTCCCAGGCTACCCGGAACCCGGAAGCACAGTTTGGGGAGGAGGTGAGCAGCCAACAGTGGCAAAAGAACAGGTTAAGGACTATTTAGAAAAGCTAAATGGATGTGTATAAGTCCATGGGGCTGGTTGGGATGCACCTGAGGAAGCTGGCAAATAGGTGGGCACCTACACATGCACATACTAATGCAGTTTAATGCGAGTGTGTGGGCCAACCTGGGACTCAAGTTAGTCCCAAGTCAATGGACAACCATTGCATTAATGCGCATTAGCACATCTACACGTTTGCTAATGTGATTTAGCTATTCGTGCATAAATTTGATACCTGCTTTATGCATTAAAACTGCCATTTTTAGGCTAATTAAGGGTGTGTACATGTAGGCACGCACCCTTAATGTGCCTTAAATTGGGTTAATGCAGATCAAATGTGCACGTGTAGATGCATCCAATTGGTATCTGCCCTACTGGAACTTGTAACAGAACATAGGATCTTGACTCTTCCCATTCCTTGCTCTAAGACTGCACTTAAAAAGACCCAGGGGTCCAGACTTTCTTCCCTCATTGTTCTAACCCTATAGCTCCATCCACTTCCCTCCCAGAGCGAAGGGCAGAACTCAGGGGTCCTGATTCACAGCTCACATTGCTATAAGTCAACAGACCCCACTTCTTTCTGAGAGCTCGAGACAGAACCCAGGCAGCATTATTCATATGCCTCATGTCCTAATCCTCTGCACTGCTTGAACTGGAAGGAGAAGCCAGGAGCCTTGATTCCCAGTTCCTCCACTTTTCCTAAACTTGATATGAAGAGGAACTGAGGAAAATGGGTCTATTTAGACAAGTAATGAATAGGTGACAACATATTGAGCTGGTAGAAAGTCATGAATGGAGTAGCAAATGCAGCTCATCCAAATACACGTATGGTGATGCTGAATCAGACCCAGAGTCCAACCAAGTTAAGGGGTACACTGCTGATCTCAGGCAGCCCCAGTTGCTTCAGAGGAAGGGGAAGAACATGATAGAACATGAAAGCAGTGTCCTACTACATCAGACCAAAGGTGGGTCCATCTAGCCCAGTGTCCTGTCTCTGCAAATGGCAGTAGGTGCTTGATATGTCTGCCTCCTTCTCTTACCTGAGAAAGGGCACATGAAAGCTTGTCTAAGAGCTCTTCTAACTGCACAGTTGGTCCAATAAAAGATAACACAAAAAAATCCTTGCTCCTTAGATTACCTGGACTATTATGGCTACAACAATAAATAAACTGACAGGCTGTGATGCAGATGATTACACTGTCAGATGGGTGGCAAATTGGCTTAGTGTTTGCACCCAGAGATTGGTGGTGGACGGGTCGATATTGACCTGGAAAGATGTGGGCGGTGGAGTTCCACAAGGCTTGGTCCTTGGACCAGTGCTATTCAATGTCTTCATCAGTGAGTTGGATGAGGCCGTAGAGAGCACCCTGTCCACATTCGCAGAGGATACCAAATTATGGGGCAGAGTTAACACACCAGAGGGTAGGGAATGGATCCAGGCAAATTTGGACGGGTTGGAAAAACAGGCAGAACAAAATAGGCTGTAGTTCAACAAAGACAGGTGCAAAGTGCTGCACCTGGGCAAGAAGAACCATCAACACACTTACAGGCTGGGGGATGACCTTCTCAACAGCAGCAGCACAGCAGGCGGAAAGGGATCTTGGAGTAACAGTTGACTCCAAGATGAACATGAGTTGTCATTGTGACAAAGTGATCAACAAGGATAGCCACACTTTATTGTGCATTAGCAGATGCATGATGAACAGGTCCAGGGAGGTGATGCTTCCCCTCTATGAAGCACTGGTCAAGCTGCAGTTGAAGTACTACATGCAGTTTTGGGCACCGCAATTGAAGAGGGATGCAGAGAATCTTGAGAGGATCCAGAGGAGGCCACCGTTACTGGTTTCACACCTTTACACCTTTCCTTTCTTGGAAGCCCATTACAGATTTTGGCCACCTTTACTAAAAAGAACTCTTCCTAATATCTAACCTAAATCTTGATAAAAATGTTGTCATTCCAGACATGCCCTATTGATATTCTTTGTCTCTAAGGCTGAGCTAATATCAGAGAAAAGAAGAAGATATAATCTAGTGTCAGTGGAAGAGGGCAGTTATTACTTGTGAAGTGTTTTCAAGGATAAGAGATCCCTTTGAGACTTAGAAGTGTTCAAAAAGGGGTTGGAATTGGTAGCAAGTTTATTCCAAGTTTTGGTAGAGTGGATCTATTTGTAGCATGGTCCAGTTATAAGCAAATGAGTTACTGATTGGTTGAGGCATAAACTTTTCTTGCGGTCTGGTTAAGAAGGCCCTGGCTTTCAAATTGCTGTTGTTTCTCCTGCTGTTTCCAAGGGAGTCAGCTAACCAATTCTGATGGAGCTCTCTAGATTCTGAACTGGCTCCAGGGTGGCTTTCTGAGATAAGGCTTTGCAAGGCAGAAAGAGCCATAATAAAGGAATCAGCCCCCTTTAGTGTATTTTCAGCCTAAAAGGAACTCAAATGACATGGACTGAGAATTTGTAGCTTCTTGGACAAACTAAGAACACCTTCTCTTGCTGCCACCAAGATCTGCACTGTGATTCAGTGGGCAAATTAAATGCTTCCTGAAAATGTGATGGGGTGAGGGGGAGGAGGAGGGTTGATTTAGGAGTTATTGGGAAACAAGGAAACGTTCATACAGTTAGATCATGGTTTCTCCAAATGCTGCCTGACGTCTTTCTATAAAAGGGCAGAGGTAGCTTGAAAGCCACTGTGGACTCAGAGTGGGGGAAGTTTATGACAGAAACTTCAGCAACCTCCAACTATAGACTCCAAAAAAGAAGGATGAAACTAGTCCTTCAGGCTGTGCTGTGCTTCGGGATACTGAGTAAGTGACTGCAAAGCAATAGCTTTGGGCCTGGGGGGAGAGGAGGTGCGGGTGACAGGGGACAACAGCAGTCTCTGTAGCCCATGACTTAGGTGGCTGGGATATTCTATAGGAAAACCAATCGATTTCAGTAGAAAGAAAGCTCAGACCAGGTTTCTTTAGATGACATTCTTTAAAAATGTGTAATACACAAAAAGCAAACCGCTGGAGTGCTTGACAATCTGCACTCTTCCAGGAGTCTGACGGTATAGTTTTAATATTAGTAGCAGCCATTCCTGCACACAAAGACATTTCCACTACCTCTTTATAACAATGTGAGGAAAGAAACAACAAAGACACTGGAGTTTTTGGAAATGAGAGTATTAGAATGCTTAGAACATGGTAGTTAAATACCTGTTCAGACCCATTCTAGTATACCAGCCCTTCAATCTGAGATCAGTGATGTGAAAAGGAGTTTTTCCATCGACTTCAATGGGATTGTATCCTTCTAATCTAGGCTATACATATCCTCATTCAACCTTAATTGGCCCATAGATACTTTTATACGTGTTTCGGTTAAGCGGAGAATCATTCCTGACCCCAGTGCCTTCATTCAGAATTCTGCATTCCTAAGCAGTGATGATGATGATACACAATGCATATAAAAATACCCATGTTGAGTCGCATCAAAATCTTTAAGTATGCTGGAATAGATCATGCTTAGGTGTCTAATTTCTAAATACTGGAATAAAGACTGTACTGTAGTCTCCAACACACTGCACTGTACAGCAAACTGCTATGAATACCCATACCCAAAAGTTTTTTCCATTTCTAGAATCCTCCCTACCAGTAAAAGGGCCATGCAGGTGGATCTCTCCTGCTAGACAACTTTAAGTTTGTAAGGTGGGAACTCTCCTCCTCCATGTCTCATAAAGTTTGCATGGGAGGTAAGGAGAGACCTTTCTCCTTAGGGACCCAGGGGCCCTGATGTCATGGATCTCTTCATCACTGAATGCCAGAAGTACCTTTTCTTAGGTACCAGGGAAAAATGGAAAAGTGGTCCCCTGCAGGGAAACAAGTGCACCTCTGTGGAGGAACCTGGAATATGGGTTTATCCAGGATTTCAGCTTAGCCTGCTCACCCTGACCAAGGATGTTGTACCTCTGCTTGAACTTATGCCATAAAACTGGCATAACTCCACTGAGGTCAGTTGTTCAGGGGTGGTGGTAGGGTACCAGAGGGCAGATCTTGCTGTTGCGTCTTGATCTTTCCTGAGAGAGGAAAGGCTGGTCCTCTTATAACACAGACCTCTGGGATCTCACTCCATTATGAGGTGAGGAGGTTTAGTAGGAATCCCTTGGTGATCTGCATCTGGATAAGCCAAGTAAGGAGAGTGCGAGTGCTGAAACTCAGAATATCCCTTGCCTTGTCTCGTGGGCCAAATCCATCTGTGCTGTAAACTCCAGAGCTAGCTAATATGGTGATACCAGAAGTGAAGCTGGTGCACATTCTCAGCCTGTGAAATCTGGGTGCTGGGAGCAGCTAGGGATTGACAGATCTGTAGGGGGAAATGCTGATTCTTTCAGTGGAGCACCTATCTACACCTCTGTCCAGGGCTAATAAAACAGCCCCCATCTTCTTCTGCTCTCTCAACAGCTCTATGTCTTACTATCAAACACCATCAGCAGAGCATCAGATGGTGCACAATTTCCAGTGCAGAACAAAGGAAATGTCTTGAACTGAAGGTGGCCATGGAAGACCTGTCCCCCTCACTTACTTGTGTGCAAAAACAAAATCACTTGGAGTGCATACAGGCTATTAGTGTAAGTGAAGATGAATGTGGCAGGTGCGGGCTCTCTTGCGCTCTGTCTTTCTAATTAAGGCTCAAAGTTACACTGGGTTAAGTTGCTGATTACATCCCTCATGCCATTGCAGAGCCTCTTCTGAAAGATCACGAGAAGAGGTGTCTTTCTCAATATACTCAATGCTTTTGCACCCTCACTTACTTGAAGCTGCTCCAGCTGATAGGCAGAAGTATTTCTCTATTGTTCTTTACTGATTTAGCTCTTTTGTGTTTCAGATGAGTGGTGCCGATGCCATTACTCTTGACAGTGGCCTGGTTTATCAGGCAGGCGGTTCCCCATATAACCTCAAGCCCATTGTGGCTGAGGTCTACAACCAAGATAGAGGTATGTTTTCATGGAGTGTCATCTGAAACTCTGAAGCGATGGCAATATGACAGTAAGCTGGATATGAGTCAGCAGTGTTCCCTTGTTGCCAAGAAGGCTAACGGCATACTGGGCTGCATTAGTAGGAGCATTGCCAGCAGATCCAGGGAAGTAATCATTCTACTCTATTCTGCACTGGTCAGGCCACATCTGGAGTACTGTATTCAGTTTTGGGCTCCCTCACTATAGAAAGGATGGGGACAAGCTGGAGAGAATCCAGCAGAGGGCAACAAAAATGGTTCAGGGACTGAGGCACCTAACTTATGAGGAAAGACTGAGGGAACTGGGTTTATTTAGTTTGCAGAAGAGAAGACTGAGGTGGGTTTTGATAGCAGCTGTTAACTCTGTGAAGGGTGGTACTAAACAGGCTGGAGTTGGACTGTTCTCAGTGGTGACAGATGACAGAACAAGGAGTAGTGGTATCAAGTTGCAGCAACGGAGGTTTAAGTTGGATATTAGGAAATGCTTTCTCACTAGTGGGGTGGTGAACCACAGGAATGGGTTACCTGGAGAGTTGGTGGAATTTCCATCCTTGGAGGTTTTTAAGGCTCGGCTTGACAAAGCCCAGGCTGGCATGATCTAGTTGGCGATGGTCCTGCTTTGAGCAGGGGGGTGGATTATCTCTAGATGACCTCTTGTGGTCCCTTCCAACCCTCATTTTCTATGATTCTAGGATGGCAATTTTACCTTAGCAGTGCTGGCCAGCCGTGTGCTGGTTGTGCCATGAGACAGAGGGAAGTGCAAACACCAGGCAGGACATCATGGTGGAGAGATGGGTGCTGTCTATTACTGTTCAGCCCAGCATGTGTGCTCATTCAGGTCTGGCCATCAGCTTGGGGACAGGGTTTCCATTACTGTAAGTGGGCCCTCAGCCCGCTGCAATGGAGCTGGTCCCTTTCACAAAAACTCAGCATCCGGCCCAAAAATATTCTGGCAGGAACAGCTAAGAGACGTGCTTTTGTTCCCTGTTCCATTTTTCTGGCTCTGGGATACATCACCCTTCCCAACTTTGGAACCGTTCCAGACAGTCCTTTTTCTCCACTCCCACCATTATTTCCTCTCTTTCCCATGAATGGATGGGGCCTTTCCTAACCTGCCCGGATTTTTGATTGGTTTGTCTCTCACATTTCTCTGAATATTAGGGCTCTGGACTGGTTCCTTCCCAGAGACTAATTGAAATTGCGTTGTCATACCAGTTTTATTTGCAGTTTAGAGCAGAGCAACCATTTCTGTGTAATTCTAGGTGACATCCCCATGTCAACATGCTGTCAGTAACTAACCTAAATGTCTTTTTTGTGTGGTGCAATGTACAGGGAGGGGAGGTCTAGGCAGGAGAGAGGAGGGGCTGTTGTCTACTAGCAGTTCTACCACCTCCCTGATGGAGGAAGGGCTGACAAAGTGGAAAGATTTGACCCCTTGCAGAAACCCAGTACTCACAGAAAGGCATTGGCCACTTCTACAGCATCCCAGCCTCTCAGTGATATCGCCAAAACATGAGTAGTGAAGCACTATCACTCCTAACCACACGCACATACTCCTTCCATGGTGTCTGAAGGTTCAGAGCATTAGAAACTTATGATGTGGTTGGCCATATGAGGGAAATGCAAAGGTAGAATGGTTTTTCCTAGTTGTTCCTTCCACTTCTGGGTCACACAGAGATTAGCTCGTGCTGGAACCACGGAAGGGATAAAAATGCCTACAAGAAGAAAATCATATTCCAAGCCATCTTTCCCTCTCTGAGCAGCACCTTTATGCCTTTTCCACTGAGCGTCTGAGATTTTGTTTCTTCCATATCAGAGGGTGGTAGCAGGTCTGTAATCTAAAATGTAATCTAAAATGGCAAGACATTGC
>JAGPOW010001034.1:8914093-8979429 GCA_030014935.1 Caiman crocodilus | reverse complement strand
TAAATCCACTCTCAACTAGTTTACACCCATTATTCCTAGTCACTCCCTGGGGCGCCTTAGTAAACAGCACTTCCCCTATTCCCCGTTGACCTCCCCTAATAAATTTATAGGTGGCCACCAGATTTCCCCTCAGCCATCTCTTGTAAAGGCTGAAGAGATTCAGCTCTCTCAACCTCCCCTGTAGGGTCTATTCACGAAGGCCACTAATCATGCGAGTGGCCCTCTGGACCCTCTAGAGATTCCCCACGTCCCTCTTGAAGTGTGGCCCCCAAACTGGACACAGTACTCCAACTGCGGCCTGACCAGTGCTGCATAGAGGGGGGGAGCATCACCTCCTTTGTTCTATTAGTCATGCACCTGCGAATGCACGACAAGGTGCGATTGGCCTTGTTGACGGCCTCGTTACACTGCCGGCTCGTGTTCATGTGGAAAATGTGTTGTTTCTAGGTGATGATGATGCACTTCACCCTTTGCACCCCCTTTCAAATTTTAGGTACATCTATGGCTGCACAGAAGCATACAAGGAAGCTGGATTTGGGGACCTGGCTTGGCATTGGAACGGGCATTGTATCAGGGCTTGTGGTTCTTGCTTTCTACTCCGTGTCCCTGGCTGGATGAGACCATCCTCCCGGTGGTATCGGACAGTGCTCCATCATAGCCAAACATTGCCTCATGGCACAATTCCCTTACCTGCAAACCCATGCCATCTTCAGCTACTGCTTCAGCTTCCCTCCTACCTTTATCTCTTGTCTCCATGTTTTTTGGAAAATGTTTACTCTCCTGTTGTTCCCTAAAAGAGAGATGGAGCCCTAGTGCTCGTCTCCCTCTAGCCTTTCTCCTCTGCCATGATTCTGTGACATTAGAGGCAAAATGGCCTCTCTTTGAATTTCTGTTCCACATTCAAACTTGGTAACATTTTGTTTAGATGGTTTTGACAGGAACTGGAAACGAAACTTTTCACAGGCCAGAAATGCCAAGCTTAACCCAACCGGGTTAAGCTTGGCATTTCTGGCCTGTGAAAAGTTTGGTTTTTTTACCTTGAACTAAAATTTCTATATTGTCATTTTTTGTGTGTGTGATGGAAAGGCCAAGCTGTTGTCCAGCTGTAATCCATGCTATGAGCTGGAGGGGGGTGTGGGATATGTACAAATATTGGAGCACTGTTGATGAAGCCCCACAGAGTGTGCTGAAATAATACCTGGGAAGGAATCCAAGTGACAGATGCAATCAGATTGTAAGGATGAACAATATGGTTGCAGAAATGAAGGCAGTTCACAAGGATGGCACTTCACATCTTTGACTTCATCGGCTCCTTCAGGTCCCTTTCTGGAGCAGGGATTGCACTGGTTGGCAGAGAAGATCTTTACCCTGCAGTGGACTGGGAAGATCTGGGATGCACATAGGGGCAGATGGCTGACAGCAGGCTCATGGGGATGAATGGACAGAAGCTGAAGTGAGATTTTCCTGTTGCAGCAGCCTGGGAATAACTGGTTGGTTTCACAGAAATTGTTAGAGACTTCATTCTTCAGTGAGACTGAGAAATGCAGATGTGTCAATAGATTTTGGCTTTGTTACCATAAAATCCATGTTGACTCCCACCTTTGTAACACATGTGCATGCAGAACAATGCTGGCACCCTTGCTACTAGAGCTGGGGGTAGTTTATTCACCACGAGAATGCAGTTTGTAGGTAAGCAGACCCAGCTATGGAGCTGCACTCAACTCAGCTAATAATTTTGTCAGAAAAAAGGAGAAAATGTTTTAGATTCTTACTTTCCCTCTTTTTGGAATAAAAAAAATCTTCCAAACATGTCAAATTTTAATTTTAAAAAGGGCATTTAAAAAAAAAAAGTGCTGCCCCTGAAAATGGAGTGGAACTTGCCAGTTGAGCAGAAGCAAATGCCTGTGTTTTGGTTTGGACTCTGAGCGCAGAAATTAATTATTTGCACAGCGCCAGTCATTACTCATCTTGGCTTCCTTCACCAAATTCATCATGCTCAGCTCCGAACAACTGTAGTCCCAGGAGCCTTCCACAAAGCCATGAACAGCTGAGATGGATGGATGGATGGATTTGGCAAACTGTGGTCCTAGGCTCCTTTTGTTGGACAGAAGCATTTAAAGGATGCTAAGCTAATTATTCTCTGCCATCTGCCTGCTGCTATCCAGCAGCATCTTTGCCTTGTTTGCATGGGAAGAGGAGCTACAGCAGGTGACTCAGGCAGAGCTCCATCACCTAGCCTTGACATCCTGAGGCTTGGATTTCCTCCAGCTTCTGCATTGTGGTCACCTGGAGACAGCATCCTGCACATCCTGCAGTCGGGACCTGTTGGGCAAGCACATTGGTGGATTCCTCACTTTAGTGCCTGGGGAAGGGTAAGTAGACAGGAAAGGGGACTTCTGCAAGGGGCTGAAATGTGAAGCTGGTGCCTAGGAGTGCTAGTTTCCTAATCCAGGGGAAATGGGGTCATCCTTGTGTGGCAGGTGTACATAGGCCTTTGCATTGGGGAAAAAAGTCAGCTTAGCTCCATGTTTCACCCTCTCCCCTTTGCTTCCTCCAGCTTTTTTTCTGCCTAGAGAGAATAGAAGCATTAGGTGCAAGACACAGGAGGTGACAGTGCCTTTGCTCATCACTGGTTCGGCCTCATCTGGATACGGTGTGCAGTTCTGGACTCTACATTTTAAGAAGCATATGGAGAAGCTAGGGAGGGTTCAGAGATGGGCAACAAAGATGATGAAGGGCTTAGAAAGCAAGTCCTATGAAGAAAGACTGAAGGAGCAGGCATGTTCAGCTTGCGGAGAGCACATGGTGGCATGCCTTCAGATATTTGAAAGCTGCTATAAAGAAGAGAGACAGCACATTTTCTCTCTTGTTGAAGAGAGTTGGGTGCAGACCAATGGCTTGAAGTTGCAGCAAAGTAGGTTTATATTGGATATAAGCACTGTTAGGACAGGGAGGCAGTGGAATAGATACCCAGGGAAGTTGTGGACTCTGTCACTGGAGGTGTTCAAGAAGAGGTTGGTCAGGGATGACCTAGGAATAGTGATGCCTATGTTTTACAGTGGAAATTTCCCTTGCTTCTGGGCCTTGCTGGTTGTCACATGGGGCTGGGAAGGTATTTTTCTCCTTCTGCTGCTGTATGTATTGGTGGGGGAGGAGAAGCAGGTCATTTGCCTTCCTGAGAAGCACTGGGTGTTGGCTGCAGCCACAGCTGGGCATTTTGACTGGGCTGCGCCAGTGCTCTTGCTGGCATTTAAGCCTGGAGATTCCTAGCTAGAGGGTCTTGCCCTTTTTCTCAGAATCAGACTCATTGCCACATATGGGGAGTGATACCATGGCTAGATTGGTATGGACTTGGGGTAGGGGATGGCCCTTTCTCTTAGATCTCTTGCATGTACTTTAACAACCTTGTCGCCATAAGATGTTGGCCACTCTGGCCTCCCTGCTTTACCTGTGGCAGGTCTGGATGGTATATCTTGTGGTTGTGTCAGGGGTGATGGTGTACTTTTGCTAAGAGGTTAGACAATGGATTTATCTGGGATGGTTTGGGTAGGGATGACCCTGCCTCAGGCAGGAGGTTGGACTAGATCACCTCTGGAGGTCCCTTCCAGCCCTGCTTTTCTTTGATTTTTAGAGATGAGCCATGGTGAGATGTAGCAGTATTAAGGTTTTGCATGGCCAGACAGCACAAAAATAGCTTTGTGCCTTGGAAGTGAGGCCTCTAATGACCGCAGCACCACTCTCTCCTCTTCCATGTCTTTCCTTAAGTCTCCCCTCTGCTCTGACCCCAGTCAGACCTTTGAAAATAAGTAGGCCGTTGGTGTGCTGCAGTGGAGCTTAATGTACTAACCCTAACTGGTATATTGTGTTGTCTCTAGTGGTAAGTTGTAGATGCCCATTGGTCTCTTGTCCATGGATCAGAGGCCATCTTTTTGTTACATGTGTAATAGTTGTCCATGGCAAAGCTGGGCATGAGGAGAGCACGCTGTTCCATGTGAATGCTACTAAAACTATTCTGCTGCCACGTGTGGCCATGTATTCCATGCTGCACAGAGATGTTACTCAGGATCCCCCTGACTTCTGCATTTTTTTTAAAGCTCATGAGAAAATAGTGAGAGAGTGCCTTGAAAATAATTCAATTTTCTGTCTTTGGAGGGTAAGTTGATGGGAAAGGGGACTGGATGGGAAAGTAGACAGGAAAGGGGACTGCACCCAAATGCCTCTGTCTTTGATACCAGATAAGACTGCACCTTTCCTCTGCATTTCACTCCTGGGGAGCTCAGGCAGCTCCCTTCTCAGTTTCTGATGACCCCTTTCCAAAAATGCCTGATTCTGTCCAAGCCTTATCTGGGGAAACTGGTGCCTAACACTAGCATTCAACCTAATACTAGGTGTCTCAGTGCTTCTGGGGTTCAATGACAGCATCAGAACTTCTCACCTAGGTCCATAACCTGCATATCAAGTGTTGCAAGGTATGTTTTAAAAACAGCGAGAGCTGGCAACATGAAAAAAGTGGATGGAGCATTGGTGGGTGGAGGGTGGAAGGAAGCAGAAGAGCAACATACAGAATCACAGAAAAACAGGCACTTCAAGAGATCTTCTAAATTCATCTCCATGATCCAGGCAGGTTCAACTGTGCCTAGACCATTCCTTTCAGAGGAGACCCCCATCCCTCCCTCTCAGCCTACACAATGGGATCTGGGTTGCTGGCCTGTTTCTGCAGGCTTTCTCTCCTGCAAGCCCTGGGACCTTGTTGGCCCTTCTGCCCTTTGCTCCCATATATCAGCAATACAGTGAGAACTGTCTAGAAATGTCTGGAGTGGCTCTTTCCCTACCCCACCCAAGCTGACTCCAAGACCTCTCTGACAAATTAGTGTGCAAGGCCACCAGCAGCGTGTGGGTGGAGGGGTGTGTGCAGGGAGCCCTGTGAGCTGACAGCTGCATCTGATGATGCTGGCAGTGAGGGACACAGGAAGGGAGGAATGGTGGCTCGTTCTTATCTGTGGCATTTGTGCGTTTGGCCCAGGTGGGGCTTAGATGTATGTGTAATTTATGATGATGGAGCTTATCACAGTAGCAGCCAGAGCCTTCAAGCAGGGTCAGAGGCCCCTCAGGCCAGGTGCTGCTTTTGTATCCTGTTTCCTCTTCTTTTGCTGAATCCTACTGCTATCTTTTTGGCCTGTATTTTTATCATTTAATAATTCCCTTTCAAGCTCCAGTCTTGTAGGGTCCATTCAAGATCCTTCCTTGGCCAGGACACATGACCCTCAAGTCCTGACACGGGTCCTCCAGCACCATGGCTCGGGTCTTCTGTTCCTATGGACAGCCGTTTTTCCGTAGTGTCAAGGGAGGGTGGGAATAAGTGGTGTCCTCCAAAGGTCACATCTGCAGCAATGCTCTGACCTCACTGGATCCCATGAAGGGATGTTGCTGCCGTCCCGTCTGACAGCCTGTGAAGCTGGGGGAGATGGGGAGTTGCCTTGCGCTGCTGGGTTGAGGACACTACTCCTTACATCTGAGTCGTGGTACTGGAGAGGCCCGGGGGCATCACATCCCTCACCCCCTCACTTCCCACTTACCCGGGAGACAGGAAAATCCCTCTTAACACCTCTTCCTGCTCTGTACAGCTTGGAGGCAGAAGCTGCACACCAGCTGCTTGCAGGGGTAGAGGAGATAAGCACCCCCTTGCATAGGTCCAGGCACACAGACCGAGCTGATAGCGTAATGCAGGAGTTGCTTGTCTCTGCCAACACTCAGCCCATGTCCATTCAGCCTGGCCTCCATCACCATCAAATAACACAAGCCGTTGTGTGAAGAGCACAGAGGATCTCTGCTTCCCCTTGGCCACTCTGCCTCAGCTCTCTCAGCAGTTAATTCAAGCAGACAAGGCTTCATGCCTATGAACTGGGGAGTCTCTAGCATTATCCCTGCATTGTCATGTCACTGCAGGGAGCCCGTTCCCCCTCATGGGCTAGCTGTGCCCAGTGGAGAAGCAGGGAGCCCTGTGTGATCACAGCGGGGCAGCGCCAGTGGTGCTCGTGGGTGCATGCAAGGGGAGCAATAGGCAATCATAGCAGTTTACGGCTGGGTCCAATTATAAAGCAAAGTATATTAAAAACTGGCCCTGGGGCACAGGGTGCTCCTGCACCCTCCATCAGCACCCCCTGATTGCACTGAGGCTGCCCACCAGGACTGAAGCCATCACTTGCCCATCCCTTCCCTTTGCTCGTCTGGTTTGTGGGGAAGGGGTGGATGCTGCTGCTCCCCACAGGCCTCTCTCCTTGCTTCTCCCTGCTCAAGCTCCTGAAGTTATCCAGCTTCAACACCACTCGCCGGCTCTCTTATTCCCTGTTAGTTCAAGTGAGGGGGAGAGGCTATCGGGTACTGGTTTCCAGTGGCTGGACAAGGCTGGCAGGCAAGCACGCAAATGGGAGCCTGCCTGTACTGGGGACGAGAAAGGGGTTTTGTTCAAAAAAAACTGCATGGAGTCAAAGAGTGTTTTCCCCTATTTTCTGTGAGTGACATTTTTTTCTGTAAATACTTTTCCATTTTTAAAAAGAAAAAGGTAGTTTACCAAAATCCTACCTTTTTATCCAAAACTGAATTTTGAAAATCAAAAAAAAGTTTTTACTTTTGTTTTTACAGTAAAATGAATCACGGAACATTTGGGGAAAAATGAAGTTTCTTCCAAACATATAGTCCATTGGAAACTTAAAGGTATTATCAACCTTCAAGTTTCCAATGGACTATATGGCCTTTTCTCTGGCCAAGCCTTGTTAGACGAAACCCCTTAAGAGTGCAAATAAAACCATTTTTCTTCATGGTGTTGGGGTGGGTGGGGACATTAGGAGCTTGAATCCTTAGGTTATGGAGCCTGTTATACATATACAAATGGGTGTGAGGGGCTGCTATACGATAGCATATAATTTTACTTTATACTTCCTTACATGCCACACAAGGTGCAAGAGGGGAAGATGGGTCCACCATCCCCAGTACAGGCTGGCCATGGTGGTATACAGGGCCTTTGGTTGACTTTAATCCCAGTCAGTGAGTGGGGGCCTCTATCCACATCTCCTGAACAGAAGAACCCAGTTATTGATACAGGGTCAAATCCTCAACCCTGCTTAGATGGTTTTGAAAGCTGTCTCACCCTGCTAGCTAGGACAGAATCCAGAATGGCAGAAGCCATGGCTGGCATAAGTGAGTATATTTACCAGGTACACAACTCTCCTTGCTGTTCTTAGCTTTGGGGCACAGTCAGGAAGATGGGAGCCTAACAGCAATGTTGCTACATCCTGGTGATCCCTGGCTGGTGTGCTGGTTCCTAAGGGGCCATAACCAGGCACTGCAAGTCAGAGCAGCCTTAAGGCTGCTCTACACTGTTTTGAGATAAAAGCGATAGACATTGTGAACACGTTGGTACAAGGATGGATCTGGAGGGCAGAAGGAGAGGTGCAGTGGGTCAGCTGCACTCCCCTTTTATTCCTCGCCAAACTTTAAAACCAATTGCTGGGAGAGGCAGTGGCATTTCTATTCAGTCAGTGCTGAGAAAACAGATTCCCTTCATGGCTCCTTGTCATTGTTCAGGTTGATCTTGAGCTACTCCACAGGTATTAACAACCCTCTGTCTGTCAGCCACTCCTGGTAACATGTCTCTTCTATTTCATAGCCCGGCAAACTGTTTTAGGTTAAAAACTTAACTAAGGTATGGTCATATTAACTCTGGTGTAGAAATGACTGGCAGTGAAGTATTGGAGGCTTTGTCAAGATGCTCCAGAAGGCTAGGTTTTGTTTCATGAGTCTAAATAAGAGATGTACATTGAAGTTTAATGCCTGCAGGGCTAATGACATAACTTTTTTTTGCCTAATTTAGTGTGTATTTTTTTAAGCTCCCTGGCTTAAAATGTAGTGCTTGCCCCTGATTATATTAATAAAACATTTAGTATTTTTACTGGAGAAAAATATTGTATGTGATGATGTACCACACTGTCTGCATACCGGCTTTCTAAAATCGTGGCTCCACCCATGCCCTGGTGAAGTATATGGATGCCCAGTGTTCAGACTTGCCACAGTGACCTTTTTTGGTAGAGTTGTCCCAGAGGAGGCCTGAAGACAGAAGGGCTTACACTTGGGGTCAGTTCCTGTTCTGCCCATCGTAAGTGGTACTTTACTACCTAAATTCATTCTTATTGCACTTTACTCAAGTCTAGGGAAACCTTTTAGTACAAAAGGTGGGTGGGTCCTCTTCTTCCACCCTGCTTTTTTCTGATCTACACTTAAGATACATTACAAAAGTAATGGTCAGTGGTTTTCAGGGACTCAGGCAGGGTGGAATAAGATCTAAGTGACACTGTGGGTGGGTCTACACAAGATGCTGTATTACGCAGTAGACTTACCTACTGTGCAGTAAAGTGTCACTATTTAACCATGCACTAAGCTACTAACATGTGATTATCTACTAACTGAAAATACAGGTAGTAGATTTACTGCACATTAGCTAAAGCATAGTAGGGCATGTGTAGATGCTGACTGGGAGTAAATTTGTTCCGGTCAGCCAGAGCAACGTGGCTGGTTGTCCCTCCAGCCATGGGGCAGGTGCAGCTCCTTAGAAGTCCTTGCCTGGCCTTTAGTCCCTGGGCCCACTGCTGCCTTCTCCTGGCCACTGCATGCTGTTGAGGTGGGGTTGACTTGGTTGTAGCAGTGCTGTACAGCCCCGTCTGGACTCCCAGGCCTCTGTTAGTTGCACGCTGGCCCCTGGGCACCATGCCCCTTGCCTGTGGATACATACATGGATCTAGTGGCACCTGGAGTCCTTGGCAGAGGCAGCACCACTGATGGCAGGACCCCTGACCCTGGGGAGAACAGCCCAGGGGCCAGCTGGGCAACAGGAGATAGCACCAACCTCACTGAAATCTTGGGTGAGGCTGAGGCCCACAGATGGTTTGGCTTGGGCACCTGGGTGAACATGCATATTTATGAAGACATGGCACGCAGGAGCACAGCCACATCAAGGTGAAGGCCCTGTGGGCACAGGAGGTCTGTGCGATGGACCATGCCCTGCAGGTGGGAGCTGGACCAAATCCCAGCTGCAGCCCGGGCTGTGCCTCTGAGCTGCACAGAGCATTGCCACATTGACTGGGGTGTTGTGGAGAGGGGGCAGGAAGGAGTTCTGTGTTACAGAGAAATAAAGGTTCTTGATTTGAAATCGTCTGGGTGGTCTTGGGGGGGCGTGGTGGGCCTGGGGTCTGTGGGCAGCCACCCAGGTGCCCTACGATGGAGGGTGGGGAGGAGGTGATCCATGAGTGCCTTACAGACAGTGCCCTGTCTGCTGCTGCTGGGGAGCGGCCATGGCACACTCACCACAGGCTCCCAGGATAGCGTTCCCCCGCCACAACAGAGACCCCTGCCAGCCTGAGCCTGCCCCCACCCCGAGCCCCTTGCCAGCCTGAACCTGCATCCCCCGCCACAGCCCCTCAGAGACCCCTGTCAGCCAGAGCCCTGTCCCTCCCGGGAGACCCTCCCCCCCCGCCAGGCTGAGCCTGTCCCCACCATACCAACAGACTGCTGCCAGGCTAAGCCTACCCTGCTCCCCCGCCCTCCGAGACCTCTGCCAGTCGACCCCTGTCCTCCGCCTTGGAGACCCCTGCCAGGCTGAGATTTCCCCCCCTCCCCCACCCCCTTCTAGAGCCCTCTGCCAGCCTGTGCCCGCCCCCCTCAGATCCCTGCCAGGCTGCCCCCCTCCCCCCATCTCCCCCAGGGCTGAGCCTGCCCACCCCTGGAGCCCCCTGCCATCTGAGCCCACCCCCAGCCAGGCTGAACCTGCTCCCCCCTGGCCCAAGAGGTCCCCTGTGAGGCTGAGCCTGAACCCCTCTCCCATACCCCTGCCACCTTGAATCTCTCTCCTGCCCCCCACCACAAGCTTTACATTAGCTTTACCAGCAAGACCCCTGAGAACTGCATTAGGACAGTAATGCTTGTCCCTGAAACACCAGGCAAGAAACTGTGTTTGAGAATAAGACAGTTTATTGTTGGTTTGACTAACATGCTAAGTCTTTTATACACAGGTTTATGGGACGTGAACACGGCAGTCTGTACCCTCTGAGCCAATGAGAAACTGAAATGCCAAGATGAGAGCTGCCTACAGCCAGCCATGTGATAAATGAGGAGTTGGAATAAAGAGGAAGAGAAAAGGAGCATGAGAAGGGCAAGTGACAGGTGAGGATGGAGAAGGGGCTACTCAACAGACAACCTGTGGTGCTATTGGGTCCCATAAGTGAGGAAAACTCTCATTTTGGCCACATATGTTGGAAGCTTTTTTTGGCTGAAACAAGATGGTGGTTGTTCAGCTTCCTGCATGACTTTTGCCAGGCAGAAAAAGATCAGCTGTAGCTCTCTCTTGTCAATTTTCCATTGGCATTATTGATGTTTTCCCCTTGTGTGTTGTTTTGGATTTCAGTTTTACACACGTTTCATTTGGCCCACCACCATGGCTGTTTGTTTTATCTCCTGTGCTTATTGGCTTGTTTTCTGAAAACCCCAAACAGTGGATTGAATTTATCCAAGTGGCTGCTTGCCATCCAGCTGCAGCGCTTTAAAGGTCTACAGCTCGAGATGAGAAATCAGTGAATTTTGTCCACCTGGTTTCATTGCTTGTGTTGAGTAGCTGCAGAGAACCCTGATACTGTTGGCTCATTGGGCTGGTTTGGTGGAGTTGATAATATGACATTTCTGCATCACCTTCCACCCCTCAAAGTGATACACAACTATATACAGTACATATAGGAATCACTTCACCCACTGCTGAAATGCAGCCACTGCTGGGTTGGAACATAGCAGCTGGTTAATAGCACACACACGAATACAACACAACAGGATAGGACATGAAGTGGTGAATGTTATCAATATACAGTTGAAACAGTTGGGAGAATATAGGTAGCATGTAATTTCCCTTGTTAGAAAAATCTGGCTGGCACTAATACCTCTCCTGTTGCAAAAAAGTTTTATTTTCTTTAAATACTCAGAAGTGTCCTGGATCCTCTCATGTGGAAGATGACACCTTCAGCAGCATGGAGCCCTTTGACTTGCGGCTGTGTGATCGGTTCAGTGCTGAATGAGAAGGATGCGGGTTGCCTTCTGAGTTGTCACCTATGACCTTCTGCAGCGGGAGCGAGTCAGGGTTGTATAGGCACGGAGCGAGCACCAAGTGGTGGAGAACTGCAGCAAGGTGTTCAGGCATGGGGTGCGATGTTGTCCTCTTGTCCCTAGCGTCTGGGCCGTGGGACTGTGTCCACTGAAGCCATGTGAAGTGGTTATGGCTTCCTCTCCTGTTTCTCCCCCTGCGGAGCAGGTATGGCTGGACAGTGGGCTTCTAATCCTTGATGGTGACAGCCTGGTCAGGGCTTTAGTCTGGAAACTCATCCTACAGCTTGTTCCTTGCTTCTCCCCTGGTCTCTCTTCCCTCTCCTTCCAATTGCTATTGGGTTAAATACATGGTATCCTGTCACCAGTCAGGTTTTTTTTGAGACAGTGGAGACAACTGGGTCCCACTCCTTTTTGTGGGACTTTAGATAACAGCTGTGTGGGTTATTCTGTGGCAGGGAGGGGCAGGAGGGAGTTCCCTTCATGTTCCCAAAGTGCTCTGCTGTGTTATTTTCTGGAGACTTTTGGCTCTGCAGCATCTTTTTAGAATAGTTTTAATAGATTCATAGAAGTTAGGGGCTGGAAAGGACCTCACAAGATCATTAGATCCAGCCCCGCTGCTCATAGGGGCAAGACTGGTGATATATAAGAGTGCATATCCTCTATGCTTAGCTTCTGGTCAGAGTTATCAAAGTTCAGTCGGCTCACTGGGCATCAGCTTTCTTTTCCAACTGGGTGTCTATTGCCCATGTGCCCTCATCTACCTAGATGGGCTAGGAAGGAAAGCTATCACATTTTTTGACTTTGTGCATCTGTTGCATCTGTCTGTTAATAAATCCCCTTTTTGTCTACTGTCCCATTTGTTTTTTTGTTTAGACTCTCTCCCTGCGTCCCCACAGGTTTTTAAGAACTCAAGTATGACATGATTGCTCCTGCTACACTATCTAATGGCGACCCTAGCAATCACAGTTGGTTTAACTCAGCATGTCAATGCTTACAAGTAAACATTCTTGATTTACTCATTCCTTTGGCTGCCTCTCCTGCCAACTTCACATCTTCTTGTCCATTGCTTTATTCTCAGTACTGGGCAGTCTCTTTCTCTTCCTCACATCATGGCTACCTTTTCTCATTGTGGTTACCTAGTCAGCAATGCTTATGTCCCTGCCTTGCCCTCCTTAGATCAGTCCAGACTATCACCAGAATGACCTCCAGAATGCTAACGCCGTTCACGGGTAAAGCCACCATGATTCCACAGCTCTACATGGGCACTGTCTAGTTGATCAAACTGTTCCTTGGGGACAAGTCGTCTGACTTTTGCCACCCAGTGCTATCACAGCACAAGTCTGCTTAGGAAGATGAGGGACAGTGGTTGATTGCTGACCTAGTATTGGTGGAATTTAGGTTTGCTCTCTATCTGGTATAACTGCTTAATCAACATAGTTATTATTAGGAAGTTCTGAGTAGAGCAAGGCAGAATTTTTATAACAAACTTTTTAAAGCTGAAGTAAGGCAAAAAAGGTCTTGCTTATGCTTAGGGTTACTGATGATCCATTTCACCTCTAAAAGAGATCTTGTATCAGCAAACCTGCATCTTCAGAAATTAGCAAGCTCTATCTCCTGGCTTTTGCTGTGAGGAACAAATCTACTTGTGTGGCACGCTGTCTTCCATAGCTCCTCTTTTTTTATTTCTAGTTATCAAGGCACCCTCATATACGTGTTATGTCCATTCTGGCTGGTTTCTTCACAGGTTTCCAGCATGCTGTTCAGTAGGCTCTCAAGGTTCTTTGGAAAAAGGTTTCATCACTTGATTTGTGGTCCAGTCAATTGATCCAACATTGTTTGAGTCCCCTGACAGCTGTCTATTGCTGACCTGTTCCCTACCCTGCTTCAAGGTAAACTGATGTATTATTTTAAGGTGGTACAAGGTTAAAAAGGAATCTATGCTCTCTAGGAAAACTTCTTTAACTACCATATCTATATCCCCATTAACAGGTTGCACTGAGAAGGTAACCACCCAGTGCCTTTGGCACCTTTCCTATTTGACATCCTCAGTGAGTTCTTGGGTTTTCTCCTACCTCTAAAGACCTGAGTGTCTTCTCTAAGATATATCTGCAGGTCTCAGATTTTGTGTTTTGCATGCACGTTCACATGGGACATGACAACATTGGGAACAAGAGATTTCTTTCTGCATTGATTAATCTATCTGCATAATTTATGCCTTATCAGTCCAAACATATGCAGATACCTACAGTGGACACTCTTCTGTTGTTATATATTTTATTTCAAAGATTTTCCTGGTGGCGGGGCAGGGGAAGGTGGGTCAGGAGGGTAGGTTTGATTTCTACTTTAGTC
Source organism: Caiman crocodilus (assembly GCA_030014935.1). NCBI lineage: Eukaryota > Metazoa > Chordata > Crocodylia > Alligatoridae > Caiman > Caiman crocodilus. The sequence continues at coordinate 8,965,941 of JAGPOW010001034.1, read as the reverse complement.
TAGATTGACATGGCCATTTGGGTCAGTAAGTTATTGGTGACTCTGGTTTCTGGTGTCAGATGTACAAAAAAGCTACCTAGATCTGGGGCAGGACCGGGCCCATGTGAATCAAAGCTATAGGGCCTCCAACTTATTTGCACTTTTCCAATAGGACACTTGTAAAAGAGGTATAAGCATTATAGTATTCAGCACTGTTGTTGCGAAGCTATGCCAAGTCATGTTTTGTTTCAAACACGTTCCATTTCCCTTAGGAAGGCAGATTAACATCTACCCCCATGAAGGCCACCATTAGGCCCTTGGGCTCCTCATGCACACCATCCATCAGCAATCTTATTTCTCAGTCCCTAAATGGTCCTGTCTCCTAATTGAGAACAATGAACATTTGTGTGTATTTTCTGTAACGTTTCACATCAAGGTGTTGTTTTTTCTTTCTTCCCTTTAACTTATCGATTTTCAATACATCTGCAAAGGTTTCCTTTGTTTTCTTCCCTCTCCTCCACTGGCCTAGTGCTCTTTGGCCTTCCCAACGCAACCGTCACCAGGGCATGTCTCTGGAGCTCCTCTCTTCTGATTCTGTCTCTCTTCCTGATGAGTCAGGTCTCTTTCCTCTATTTCTATCTTCTCAATTTCCTGCCTTGTATATTGATCTTGGTTGCTTTTTTCTCTTCTGTCTCTTAACTCCTTCTTTCCCTCTCTGATTTTTCTTCCCAAGCTGTCTCCTTTATTTTTTATTTTTCTGTCTTCCTGTTTAAGCCACAGAGGGACTGCTCTCTTCCTATCCTCTCTGATAGGAGTAGATCAGGTGGGCGCCTTGTCGTCATCTTCCTTTGGGAGTGGAGGGTTTCTTGTTTCCTGCCTCTCCCCTGTCGGATTCAGTGAGAGGCCTCTATTTGCCTGGTAGGACAGGAGTGTCCCCAACTCCCTCTCAGTTGGTGCCACATTCTCCTTTATTCCTGAGATGGGGGATAAGGGAGGGAGGAACATATCAGAGCTCCAAGAATGGGACAGGCTTCCTGGTGGGGTTTCTGCTCCTTTGCAAGCTATGCCTTGTACCTCATAGGCCCCTGACGGGCAAGGTAGGAGTCAGCCCTCTGTTGTGCCTGTTACCTTTGTTCTCTGCTGCCAAAGGGTCTGTTCAGGAGTCTGCTCCACCTGGAACCCGCACCTGCCAGTGCGATCCAAACCCTTACAGCACCGTGACTGTGATTCAATGCAATGGCTCTTGCTGCCATTTGGGGATGCTTCAGAAGATCCATAGGAGGGACCAGTGACTTGGGGTTGCAGTGACAGGATAAGTTTCTACAGTCATCCACTCCTCTGCATTGCCTCGCATAGTCTTCATTCTGACACTATGACTCAGGAAGATTGAGAAGGAAATTCTGTTCTTCGTGGAATCCACCAAGGCAGGTCCTGTCTCTCCACCCAACTTGTTTCCTTTGGTGGTGGTTATTTTCTCTTGTTTCTGAAGCATGTAATCATGGAGCCAATCCTGACCTTAGCCTTTCTTCCGGGGGTCATACTAATTAGGCTGAAAAATGTTGGTCTATGATCGCTTCTCTGGGATGAAATGCATACTTTTTTCCTCTTGGCACTGAGATGAATAGCCAAAAAGGACAAGTTGCTAATTAGATTTAAAGAACCTCTTAAACGGAATTTGGTTAGCATTGATTTTCTCTAAAGCTTTTTTTTCTATTTCATCTGTTTGCCAAGTGCTCTCTGATGTTCTAGAGATGCTAGGCAAGTAAAATCTCAGAGCTTGTCATTAGATCAGATTTGCCCCTTGGATTTCCCATTTTGCAACAGGGCATCCTAAAGTGTCTAGTGTCCTTCTACTTTAATAAGGTCCCATGCAACTTGCCCTCTTACATACAAATACCGAATCGACCTCAAATGGCGTCAGGCCTGTGGGCATGCTAATACAAGACTCTGTTCTGAATAAGGACAGAAGATGGAGTGGACTGGCAACAAGGAAGATTTGGTTATTACAATAGGAATGAGACATAGCATGAGGTGGAGGAAAAATAAAGCTTATGGGTGTGAGAGCCCTGCTTTGGGAAGTGATACAACAGGGAGAGCAGAAGAAGGGCGAGGCAAGAAAACGAACTTGTATCCAAGGAGGACAATCACTCAAGCAAGCAACATGGGAAGAGGTGGAGGAGGGAAAGGAAATTATATAAACACCTCACGTTCAGGTCTGTCTGCAGGCCACACGGAGACACGTGAATCTTATATTGAAGCGTGGTTATCACTTCTCTAAGGCTACTGATTGAAAATAAAGGCGAAAAGTTCTCCAGGTTGTGCGCCCGCAAGTGTGTGTACATGTGGGTTTTAGTTTTCTACAGGAATGTCACACAAGGAAAGCTACTTCATTAATGCAAAAATCAGTACATTCATTAAGTTAACACACAGTGGAGATCACTGCAAAGTATCCTGTCACTCAGGTTGAGTACTGTACTACAAATAAGACAATACACTGTAACCCAGGTGACACTGAATTGGTTTTAAATTACTGTGAGGTAACAGGCAATCTCTCAACAACCACTGCTGTTGTATGCATGTATGTACACTGAGCATGTGTCTACACACACTCACATACACATATGAATTGGATGTGGAGATATTTCCATGTGCACTTTTTTCTAGTTTAACACACACCTATGTGTTATTTTTATTGATGACAACAAATCACAAGTTATTCGACAATAACGAGAACCTCCTATTTCCACACATTGCAGCAATTTTTCATTTTCCACAACTGTTGTCTAAAGCAGTTTCATGTCATGACAGTGGGAGAACCAAAAATCTACACCGTGTGCAGGTGTGTATAAATGTATGTTTTATAGTGTCATAAAACATGCATGTACACACACACATGCCCATATCTGGACCAAAATGAAATGCATGATCCATCTGGTCTTTGTTACCAAAATCACTTTCCCTTTTCAGGACACATGAGTCCTCATTCATCCACCACCTTATTTCCTTCACATATGTAGACTAGTTCCATAATGAAGATCAACCATCATGTATCATACAGTCAGCTGAAAAGTGTGGTGGCCCCACTACAGAAGCTTTATGGTTTTACAGTGATCCAACCTTTGGCCATCATTTTGGGTTGGAGCTTGTTTCTAACCATCATTTGAGACCTTTAAAAATCAAATCTTCCCCAGCACAGAAAGGTGTCCAAATGCACCCATGCTCAGATAGGTGCTAGCCTACTATAAAGGATTTATTTTTAAAAGTACCAAATGTTTGCTGGCTCTGACTCAATGGCAAATGCCAAATGATGACTGCTGTTAACAGCAGTAGGCCCTGCAGAGAATGGAGGCTATCACATCATCCCATGGGCCAGCCATATTTTTAAAGTGACAGCAATGTTGTGTTTCATATATACACTATAGTGTATGCATGTGTGTGTGTGTATTATACTTTATACTATACCAGTGAGATAAATAAAAACCACCAGCAAATGATACTTCAAGAACTATACCATACAACATTAGCAACGGAAGAGTCTTAAAAACATGTACTGTATTCCTGTAGTAGTAGTTCTGCAGATACCCCTCTGGTATGGTATAATACTGTGCAATACATGCTAGTGAGATGTCTATACACTCTGTCTCACTATTTGGGAGTTGTATAGTCACCCCTAATGCATGAAACTAAGTGTATTTTATTGCCCACTATCATTCATTTCCCCATTTATATCTCTTCAAATCTATATATGGATATATGGATATATAGATAGAGATACCGCATCACACACTTGTTTTATTTGCAGCATGCTTTGTTGTCCTATCATCAAATCTGTTACTGTATAGTTAGCATCTTGTTTAATCAATCAGGGACTAGTTTACTACACGCAATGTCCCACGTTGGATGCCAAATGTTGAAACTAATCAGACTCTATTTGGGAAGGGGCTTTTTCTGTAAGTTTACAAATATACAAAAACAGAAGCCCAAACTTCTTAAAAAAAAAAAACCTCCCACGTTACTACATTTCACCTGGCAAAAAATTGTATACATGTGATTTAAACTTTCCTCTTTATGTTTTGAACATTTCTTTTGGCCATTTTAATAAAGTACAATATATTACAACTGAAAAAAAGAAAAAAAAATTAAGTTTAAGTAACAGTGGTTAAAAGTGATGTGATCTGAATGTTCCCACCCACCTCCCTCCCCAGAGACAGAGAAAAAAAATCCTCCTCCATCTGATAACTCAATTTGTTTTTCTTTAGGAAGCTAACCAATAGGAAGCAACACAACAAGCGTGTGGTGTCAAATGAAGCTGACCAATTCTGTGCTCTGTATTAGCAAGAACACCCGCCTTCACTGGCTGGAGGATCTTGTGGTTTGTCCAACTTGATGTCAATCACTGATGAAGCAGAGGAAAAAGATAATTAAGGAAGATCACTTGTTGGTAGAAGGTAAGCCTGTGTATACTGAGCCTCTGGGGATGTTACCACTGTTTAGTCCCAGATAGGTTGTAATTAATTTTAGTGTTTGTAAAAAAAAAAAAAAAAAAAAAAAAAAACAACAACAAAAAAGAGGGATTGGCATCAAACATGGTTGGTGTTGCCTGGGTCCACAGTCTACCTCTACAGCACTTGCTCTGCAGTCTATGGTCCTCCAGCATTTTTGCCCAGGTGCATCAGAGCAGCTCCTGTGTGTCTCAGCAGAGACAGCCAAGGTTGACGGGTCATGTGCTGGGTTTGCATTGTACCCAGATGCTTTCTAGGATGAAAGCACCAGGTGTACTTCACACATGACCTAAATCTGCATCTCAACCCATGTCTTTTGAGGGGAAAGGCAAGTGAACCTGTGCACCCGTTTGGAAGCAGATCAAGTGGTTCTTCCCTTCTCCCATGACACACACAGCCCCAGAGACATGGGTGGATTCATAGTTGTGTGCACACACATACAGAAGCACAGTTGTACATCATAGTTGCAGTACTAGGCCAGTCGTCTTCTCATCCAGAACATGCAAGGATACAGCCCAAGTGAATAACTACTGCATTAAGATGCAAGCACTTTACTCATTACACAGCTAGTTAAGCTGCTATTTCCTTTGCATAGAAAGTGTTAGTCATGAATTTACCTTGGTCATACTCATAAATGCATTTTTCTCAAACCTTTAAACCAGAACTTCCTGAAAATGGGACTTCTTCTCAGCTCTAGCTAGTGTAAGTGGACAAAGACAAGAAACTCTAGTCTGTCTGGCACTGACCAATCTGATCAGATGGTAAGTTCTCCTCAAGTTACCCCTATTGCTAAGCAGGAGACTGTCTTTTATATGAAGCCTGAGAATGATCAACAATTATTTCCTGTACAGTATTTGTTTCAAGCATATGGTAGCTTGATTTATGTCACCCCACTGACTGAAGAGACTAAACTGTTCAACCTGAGATCTTTCTATCAATACCTTGCTCTGTTTTGAAAGGCTTGTAACACAGGCTCACTTATAGGTCTGATCTGTGGTTAGGAGCAAGCAGAGCTCATTGTCATTTGAGGACTATCATCCTTTAAAGAATGAGCTCAAAATGCCATGATCTGTGGTGATCCAATGAAAGGACACACTGTGGTCACAGCTAAATGTTCATTAATGTGCTTTTGCTAATGCACATTAGATTTAGTACGTCCATCATGAGGTACTAGCACATTAGCCTATTTAAATGTGCATTAGCAAATGCACATTAAAGCGCAGATGTAGATGTGCTCTGTGTTACCATGCAGCACATCTAAAGCTAAATCCACCGTTTCTCATTTCCCATGTCCACAGAGGAGATTCTTAGCTCCACCAGAATAGAATCCTTTGTGTCACTCCAATGGCAAGTCCTACAGGGTGAGGTAATATGGCTTGTGGGCAGAGAGGGTGCTGTGTGGGGACTGATGGTTACTTTTGCCAGCTGGGAGAAGCTGTTGTCTTGAAGCAGGCTGTGACACAATCATTATCAGCTGTGCCAATTATTGCAAAAGTCATGCCCTTCAGTGTTTTACTAAAACCAGTAGGTTCTCAACTCATCTGATACTGCTGGAATCTCAACTTGCAGTTTAGCGAGTCCATTTCTAGCTCTGCAAGTTGCAAAGAGAACTTAAAAATAGCCAGAAAGCAGCTAAAGAGCCCCCTCGCTATTGACCTTTTCTTAAATGTAGTGAATTTTTAAAGAGGGCTCCATGTTTTTCTGAAGGCTAGTCTCATGGTTATTGAATCCTTGAGGCTCATAACAGTGGGGAGGAAAGGTAACCCCCTCCTCTGAGTTTTTGCCACTGTGTCCTTCGAAAGGCCTGGCTTTGGAGGGTGTTCTGGAGACAGAACATCTGTAACAGCTGTATAGGAAGCTTTGCTGTAGGGCAGGGGTCAGCAACCTATGGCCCAAAGGCTAGATCTGGCCTGCAGAGCCATTGGGTCTGGCCTGTGGATGAGGGGTGGGGTGTAACAGGGCAGTCTGGCCCTCTGAAGAGGGAGCAAACAGCTTCGTTGTAGAAGCCCAGCTACAGTAATCAGCTAATGAGAGCATGTCCCATTAGCAGTTGAAACCCCAGAAGAGTGAGCAGAGAGCAGTGAGCTGGGCAAGGTGCAGTTGGCAGCCAGAAAGTGGATTAGATCCCAGAAACACTTGCTACTAGGAAGGGGCCAGAACTAAAGGAACTGCTTCTGTCACTGGGAGAAGGGTTTTTTGTGTGCTTGTTCGCTCAGTACAAGGACTACATTTGTGATCAGAGGTCTGGCTGAGGTGCTCCCGAAGGAGCAAAGCGGAAGTCACTGCCGACACGCTGAGCTCGTTCCCTTCCAGTGAAGGAGCCAAAGTAGCTCTCACCGTCTGTTATCTGCAAAGCTTGTCTCGGAGCTGCCAGTGGTTGCAGACCCCCATCCTGTTACAGCTGTTACAGGGCTGTTATCCTGTCCTTCAAGCTACTGTCAACCAGAGAGAAGACAGCCACAGCCCTCCCTCCTCACGCATGCTGCTTTGCCTCTAAACAGATGCACAGGAATTCCAGCTGGCCTGGCGCTAAACGCCGCTGAGTTAATAATTTACAAGCTTCCCGGAACAAAGGGCTGAACCCAGGCGTGCATTAAAATACGCAGCCCGCTCCAAGAGCCGTCACTTCAGACACGTGCCCAGATAAATGCATGAAAAAGTAATGACTTGGGAAAAGTGATGCCTCCTGCATGACAGTGCACTCACTGGTACAGGCATGCAGGAGTTGTTCAGCTGATAGGTGTGTTGAGGATCAAGGCCTGCCCTGGCCTCCCCACTCAGCCCTAATGGCACCAAGATGCAGTCTTGCAGAGCCAGCTTTGTCTCTCCACAGCATGTGATAGCTGTCTTCAGTCCAGCAGACACCAGGGATTTGAGGGCAAAAGGCAGCAATTAAGTGGGAGGCACTGCAGTGCCTTATTCCCCATTACTAAATGCACGGGAGTGAAACCAAAACTTCCCGAACAATTTCATGACAGGAATTGCATCCACATTTCTTTACTTTCATTTGGATCAAAAAAGGGTCCTGTTGTCTAACTGGGGTCTCTCCTCTCCCTAAGACCACAGAGTTCAAGCAAGCCCTCCTGATCAACACTAACCCATTCCTGTCTTCCACGAAGCAGCAAAATTCATTAAAAAAAAATATTACAACCAGCTCTATCTGAGAACTGGGGTGGAAAATTTCACAGCTCCTGGTGGAGGTCTGCCTGTACAGGTCTCCTTAATAGCGTTAATTAGGCAGAGAATCCTGCCCTGGTTCACGGAGAGAGTCAACCCCGAGTTTGTTGGGGCTCAGCTCAGGGTCACACTGGGTCTCCTGGCCATGAGTGGGAGGAAATCCCAGCTGGCAGTAGCTACAGTGAATGCTGGGCTGAATTGATCAGCAAAGCTGCTCTGCTAATGCTAATGCTAATTAGCTTTGCACCTCATCACAGGATCTCATGCAGTTTCCCTGGGGGGCAGGTTTTCCTGCCGTGGTAACAGAAGAGGTCCTGCCATCAGGAGCCATTATTTCCTGTGGCTGCGGGACCTGGCCTCTTGAGCAGGAGTGGTCCCTCTGCATGGGGCACCTCACAAACTTTGCTGTCAGCAAGGGGACTGGAGGCCTTGGTGGACTTGCCTTGGGAGCCCATGCAGGGACGGGCCTTAGCAGTGTCCAGGTGGCAGGATGTGCTCAGCTTTGCTTGCAGCACCAGCATGCGACCTCCAGCTTTTCAGGTGCCAGGGGCGCCTTTGGCTCTGGAACTCCAGTTGGTTTAGGATGCTCAGAGCTTTTTTCAGCTTCTTGCAATCTATGCTTACACCCAATAGGCACCAGCCTGGCCCATGGAGAAGTCCTTTGACTGCGGCAAAGCAGGCTCTACCCCACCTCTGCTGCCTCTTGCTGCTTTGGGCTGGAGGTCAAGTCTTGGCACTGCTGACTGCCAGGCAGCCTAAGAATCAGACTAGGAGCCAGGACCTAAGTGAGGTCCCGGCTCCTAGGCTGAGCTCAGGCCCCTGCCCCTTCTATTTCAATAGGAGCTTCTCTACTGGGATTCCTGCTCCCCCACCAGTGCTTTCGTAGAGAAGAAACCAGCCACCAGCATTGTGTAGTTTAGAGTGAAGCACATTTCTTCCTACAGGATCTTGATTACCTCCTGTGGATTTTCCACTGCAAAGCTGAGCCCTCCCTTCAATGACCCTGAAAACCAAGCCTGATCAAGGGGCTTGGACTTTACTTCCCTCAGAACTACAGGCAAATACAAAAAGGGCATCTGTGGATGGTTCATTTCCAGGGCCAGCCTTCTGCATTAGAAGCCATCCATGGGCCTGGCTGGGACTCGGCAGAAAGGAGGCCAAAGAGCATAACTTTGAAATGCCAGAGACACTCTTGGCAGCAGCACGTCTCTGGGATGAGACGTACACTCCAGTCCAGCGCGGTCTCCTCTGACCTCCGGCCTCAGTTCCCATCTGCCCTTCCCCTCCCTGATCCGTAACTCTGGTGTCAGGCAGCACTACAAATTCCTCTTTTCCTTCCAGCATCTAACCAGCCTATCGCCTGTGCAACTTTGCCATCTGTGCCATAGCCTCACTGCCACCCAAGCTGACACCTTGTATGGACTCACCTTCATATAACAGTGCAGACTAGATATAACTCTACGACTGCACTAAGGCAGCCCTGTGTAATCTATTAAATGAAAGCACATCCATATAGTTGGGGGTTTTTAGGTACACGGAGTTCAGTTTGCTGCTAACTCCTTCCTGCCTAGGGCGAATGCCTCTTTTGAACTGGCAGCCACAGAAACTGCTGAAATCAATGAGCCTTTTGAAGTTGAGCACTCCTCTGATTTGGGGATTAGAATTTATAATGTAGCAAGGGTATTTTAAATTTTCCCTCCTCTACACAAGGGTGTTTATGGATGGCTCGAAGAGCTTCCTCATAGAGTGTCTCATGCTACTGCAGGTGATAAATAGCAGTTAGGTCGCATTTATTATCTTCTGAGTGCTCTGCAAATATTAACTAGGAGCTGTCCCCGGCTGTGACTTTGGTGCCTCTAGGTCAGGGAGAGCATTGATGATACCATATGGGCACAACGGCATCTTGATGTGAGCTGTCATCATTTGGAAAATGCTTCCTCCTTGTGCAGTTCACTAAGGACTTATTTGCTGTGTTCTCCCTACACTGCACACTCAGCCCTGGGGGTGTCATTATTGTTGTGTTTAATTTTAAAACAGTGAAGTTCTCTGCAATAAATAAATATTAATTGGAGTAGAGCCATTAGCCACCCAGCTGGAGGAACTGCTACGCTGATGCTTTTCTTTTTGTTCATTCAGTAATTGGAGAAAGGAGATTATGGCCGTGGCTTAATGAGAACCATGGTATCTGCGTGAGCCTAGCATGGCTGCGAGGGCAAGTTTTCTGTTTACCTCTGTGCGGCAGATGCAGCGGTTTGCACTGCAAGCTTCCCCCCACAGTCAGCCTCCAATAGCATGCTGAGAAGCAATTCAGGTGTAACAGTGACCAGGAATTAAAGGGAAGCTCTGATTCAGGCCTGCCCCAGCAGGAGACATGCGGAAAAGCCACCACACAGTTTGCTTTAGCCTCTTACTGCTTTGCGGAGGAGGTCGTGCACTGAGTGGATCTCTACAGGGTCGGTTCCAAAAAGAAGCAACTCAATGTAGGCAAGTTTCCCCAGTCTTAGCTAATCCTTTCCAATCTACAGCTTGCATTAGATGAACTGAAGTGCCAAGACCTAAAAGTTTAGCCCTTAACTGTACAATCAGCTGAGACTGGATAGACTCTCACTGGCTCAGTACAGGGTAATGTTTGTCTGCCTGCAGTTCCATACAGGGTCAAGGCCTTAGTGTGAGTCAAAAATGTGATGAAAAAGAGAAACCTCTTTCATGGGGTCTGGACAAGCAACATATTTACACCAGTGTAACTTTGATCAGTTTTGTGTATGAGGATCGGGAACAGACAGCAATGCAGGTATCTTGGGGCAGCTATACACAGCAGGTGCTAGTACTGGACCTTGCTACAAAGTGGTTCAGGAGCAGACTGCTTGTCTGCTTTTAGAAAATGGTGCTCTGCAGACAGAGGACACATAACTGTATAACTTAAACACCAGTACTGCTCTACTCGATTCTTTCAGGGGTAATTTTACATGGGGTTGGGGAAGTTAACCAAGTCATGTGCCCAGGCCCATAGTTATCTGGTCCTTCCACCATTCTAAAGAAAAGTATAATAAAATGTAGTTCCACCATACTAGCGGTGTAATTAAAATGTGACTTACTTTTTGATAGATGATCACCATCACTGATTCATATTATGCAAGGGGTTAGCTACACTATTAAATTACTTATGATTCCTTCTGGTAGCCTTAATATATTCCCTGAGCATCTAGGTTCATTAACTAATTTATACTCAACCGGTAATTATTCTCAGCCATATATCATGTTTCAGTTAAATGAATCTGTGCTATACACGGGTCTGAAGAAGCATACCCATAGTGACAATACATTGCAATTACAGTTGCAATACTACTGCGTGCAACTGCAGGATGCTTTTTAGGGATACTTTGGCTACTTCTGCATGGAACCAGGGGCTCAGGCAGACCCCAGACAACAGGCTGGTGACATATTTGAATTCAGGTTTACTCAGTTTAAGTAGGTAAATGATTCTCAGGATCTCTTTTCTGATCCAACCTGATTTGCCTCGAGCCTACTGAGAACAACTCCTAGCATGCACCTCTGTAGCCCTGCAAAGCTATTAGAGCTCTGTCACTCTCCTAAGGCTGTGGGCTGATTGCTGGGAATGTCTTTCCCTGGCTAACATTGCTCCTTGAAGCAGCAGATAATGCTGCATGATGCACTCCCACTGGGACTCAGAGCAGGAATCAGAGAATCCAGCACTAACGGTATTGATCTTGTGATGGAGCCTTTGTACACGGCTGTGAACTGGTCTGAGCCAATGCAGCCTTGAAGGGCTGTCACTCAACCCTGAAAAAGCAAACCCATCCCAGGCCAGTTGCACGAACAACACTGTACCAGCACTAGGTAGGGCTGTCTCTAGGGACCTTTGGGTATGCTCCCCCCATCTTGGGTATGTCCATCACTAGGCATCTTACAAAGCATGCACTCTACTGCCCTGACTTGCCTCTGTCAGACTGCAGTGGGGAATGCAAGGAAGTTCTGCCTGTACTGTGTAGGGACCACACACTCTCCCTCCACGGGATTTGCTGTGGAAGGCCAGGTAGCACCACCACATTACTAGAGAAGCCTGAATTCCCTCGGGATCCCCAGACACCTCCACAAACAGAAGCTAACACAGGGATATGCTGAATCATTGCATCTTTCCACTGTGCTGGCCAGACACCTGTATAGGCATTAATTGCCCATTCTTGGCCCACTGCTGATGCTGTAGCATTAGTAAACCCATGAGAACCTAATGTTTTTGCAGTCCACCTCCATGGCAACCAATGTCTGCATCAGCTTAAATCTTACATCTCAGCTTTCTTCCCCTTCTACCTTCATGCATCTCTCTGCCCATCGTCAAAGTATCTTCTCTCCCTCTCTCTTCTACCTCTCCTATATAGTGCTTTGTGCACGTTTCTATGAAGGATCCTCTCTGAAAAAAACAGAGAGCTGTCATGCACACCAGTATAATGCGGCACAGAGTAAACATACAGCCTTCTACCTCCACACACAAGACACAGGTTCATACTGCTCTCGAGTGTCTTAATCCTATTAGGGCATGGCCTTGAAAAAATTAAAATAGTCTTGTGGAAAAGAAATCCCCATTGCATGAGTTCTCAGGTTTTTTAAATTGCAGTCATACCTGAGGTACTACTGCAGAGAAAAAGTACTAATGATTGAAAACTGACCTGGGTTTTGTGAACAATGTTATATCCTGATAAACAAGCCTAGGTATCTTTGCTCTGATACAGTGGTTTTCAACCTTTTTTCATTTGCAGACCCCTTTGGAAATTCTGAATGGAGGTGCAGACCCCTTTGAATTGTAAGTGTGGGTATTCACATACTTTTGATTGATCATAGTCATCTTTCGTGGACCCCTAAGACACAGTCTGTGGACCCCCAGGGGACCACAGACCACAGGTTGAAAACCACTGCTTTGATATGACTCCAGTAGCTACCATGCATACTTAGCCAGTGCAGAAGTAAAAAATAAAATAACTAGGACACTTTCTACAGAAAGTGGTGTCAAAGCCAGGAAATGCAGACCCACCACCACATAGCCCATTGCAGAACAGGTACACTCTGCAAAAAGGAGGAAAAGGAGCCAGTGCATTAGTGGATATTTTTCTTGTGGTTGGGAAGCATGTCAGGATGTGACTGCACGGTCACAGGGGACATGCACGTACATGCTTGATGGCTTTTCTTCGCTTGAGTGGATTTGCTTAGAAGACTAATGATATTTTATTATCTGCGACTCTGAAACCCTCTAACTATCTTCTGCACAAGCAAAGCGCAGCCCTTCCGGCATTCCAGAAGCATTGGACCATAGAGCAGATTTCGCAGACTGCTGTTTCCCAGGACAGTGAAATTCCACAGGCAGTCAGGGACGACGCACTTTACAAATGGGCCCTCTCTGTTCAAAACTGTACTTTGTAAAGGGTCAGAAGTATCTTTGCTTATTGCTGCTCTTAGACTAGGTGAACAAATAATGTCTCTAAGGCTACCAGTATCTGGTGGATACATGACTAAGGTCACCAGGCCACAGCTATCAGAATAGAAAGGAGAATAAGATCTCTGGGCAATTATACATAGGTGCTATGGGAACTGGTGCTACTTGCTGGAGTAGGGACAGCACTGAGAGTATTACTGGAATGCATCTCTGCTAGTAACAGGAGAGAGATACTTTGGATAGTTATGCTGCAGCTCCTTAATATTCTGAGCATCATTGCTTTTGCTAACTTCACAAGTCCGATGGGCCTTCTAGTTCTCAGGGCGACCACAGCTGACAACCCTAACGGATACAAACCAAACCCAGAGCTACCACTGTTATTAGGTTGTTTGGAGACCAGAACAACTGAGACACTGTGGGCTTGGTTACAGTACACCCCCAGTATGCCTGGGGAAGACTGCTGCTGTGCAAGCCATGCCCACCCCACTCCTGCTCAAAAGCATCACACGTAGAAATGTGACATTTAAGCTGCTTAAGGGGCATCCCCGCCAGCTCTTGAGACCCATGTCTCTGGTCCACTTGACAGCAGCAGCAGCAGGATGGCCTCATGATGGGTGGGGTATGCTGAAGAAGGAGGTGTGGACATAAACCAGAGGGCTCCTATGGACTCTGTGCTGCCATGCTAGCATCTTGGTGTCATTCACATTACCTAATCGCACACAGACAAAGAAGCAGATGCAGGCTAAACTGTTTCTTGAACCTAAGCCAGCATGCACTTTCAGTGCTCTGGGTCAATACCCCCACAACTTTCAGCACTCTGGGTCAATTCCTCCCCCTTCCCTGTCTCTCACAGTAGGCAAACTGTTACACAAACAGGGCATGAGCTGTGCAGGAGTCAGGCCTTTGAGAATTTCTTTTTAAATGGGGTTAAGGACTGCTCTGCAGCAGGAGTGTGAATAGCATTAGCCTGTTAGCCATCCTCTGAGGAGATGGATGGCTCAGTACCAGCCAGTCAGTGTCACTGAATTAGACTGTCAATCCAGTGTCCCTGATGAAATAAATAGAGTCTGAGAGACTGATCAACAGCAACCAAAAAAAGGGCAGGAGTCAGCACAATAAAGGGACTGTTTGTTTAACTTCTTCAGGGATCCCAATTTATCCCAGCCCCTCCGTGCTCACTTGGTGACTGTTGTTTTCTCTCTCAGATGCCAGGGCCTGTCTATTCCCAGTAGGTGCATTTACATGTTTATTAATGTGCCTTAGATATTGTGCATTTAGTTTAGTACTTCCTTAATAAAGTACTAACCAAATGCACAGCACTAAAGTTACTGTACAGTAGCACTGGTAAATAGTTAGTTAGTGATGTGTATTGAGCTTAGCCTAATAACACTGGGCAGTAGGCTATTAGTATGGTTTTTGCTGTGACACACTACTGTGCAGTGGTACAATGTGCAGTAAGTGTCTCATGCAGACGTGTCCAGTAGGCATCACCTACCAAAGGATGGCGCTTAGGGCAGGGCACTGTGCTTTCAGGACAAGCCCCTCTCGCTGACTGCAAGGAGCAGGGTAGCACAGGAGTGAGCTGAGCACCAGCAGTGGGGAGAATTTAGAGGTATGGCTACAGTCCATCCCAATATCACCTCATTAACCCTCAGGGCTAAAGGGAAAGCAGCCTCTTTTTTTTTTTTTTTTTTTGGAGGAACTGAAGCTAATTTTTCCCACTGTCAGCCAGGAATGCAGTCATTGTGCATGCATGTGAGGGGAATGGGAGATCTAATGAGCTCATGTCATTACAACTGCCCTCCAGCCTCCACATTTCTCTTCATCGGTTATTATGGTGATTGGTTTGGGGAAACTAGTGATGACCCATGAGAAAGTTTTCATTTATTAGACCCTCTACTGCCTCAACCAAAAAGGTTTCAGATCTGAGCTGAAATTAAGCCCCAAACCACACCATCCTCCCAAAGCACCTTGCCTGACCTGGCACTCTGACCTTCTCCACTAAAACTCCCATTGGCCCCCTTGGGGATGCTTCTACCCACCCCAGCAGCTTCAGGCTCTGCACGACCACCTGGGAATGTCAGGGCTTCCAAGACAAACAGGAGGAGCTGGGCAGAGTGGATAGAAAATTCTCATGAACTTGTAATATCTAAAATATCTCTTGTAAACATGGGCCTGTTTGGCCTAGGTACGCTGAAGGATTCAGAGGCTGGCAAGAGGGAGGATGTGTAGGGTGCAGGGTTGCTCACTCACTACCCCCACATCGCATGCTTTCTCTGCCTTGCTGTTTAACGAGGCCTGCCTGCACCACTTACCAGGTAGAGAGCAGACAGGTGTAAGGATGGATATCCTGTTGGGAAGGTCTTAATTCTTCTAGAGCAGATTGCTTATTCTCATCATACCACAAACCTCATCACTGCAGTTAACTCATGTCATAAATTTGAGCACAGATAGCAAGGACTCAGTGGACACAGAGTGCAAAATGGCTGGTTAGGGGGCTAATTCTGTTTTGTGGTCACTATCATCAGCAAAGTGTTTGCCTATGAACACGCCACTCAATAGGAAGGCTGTGAAACTGGGCTCTGTTAAATCTGGTGCTTTACAGGTTAAGCAAATCTCTAATTATTAGGGACCCGTGTGACCTTTGTGCAGGGGCAGCCCACGGTGGGGTTCCTATAACTTCTTCTGAAGCAGCTGGTACTGCCAGTGTCAGAGAAAGGACATCTGTTGAGATGGACCTCAAGTCTAATCTAGTCTGACAGTTCACATATTCCCAATTCCTGTATAACAGTGGGAGAAACTGAGCTGTATGTACACCTCAAGCTGTGAGTACCATTCTCATTATTAATACTGAGCTACTCTTTTTAGCCTTTGATGTGGCTTCTTCAGGATAAACTTAGAGCTCTGAAGATGAAAAAGGCCCATGATTACGTAGCTTGACCTCTGCATAACACAGGACATTGGCGGGGGGTCAGACTAGATGGCCTGCTCTAGGCCCCTTCTGACCCTAGATACTATGATACTATGAGGACCTAGTGACTTCTGCATTGAGCAGATGCCTACTGTTTGAACTAGGGTGTGCAAGCTCTCTACTCCCAAATTTGGACTCATATGTGAGACAGCTTTTGTAAGAGGAAGCATGTTATACTTAACATGTCTTCTGAGCATAAACACTACCAGCTCTGAATTTATCTTCCTTTGGGCAGTTTATACTCAAACCAGATTGGCCAGTCCAGTGAGATTTTCACAAGGTTTTGATTGGGTTCGGGAGCTTAATTAATTCACCATTTATTTCAATAGAGTTTAGGCATCAGACCTGCTTATGGGTTTTTGAAAATCCCACTGGATGTGTCTCTATACTTTAGAAAGTCTGGCCTTCGGTCTCTCAAAGGAAATGCTGAGCCCCAAGTGCTCTGGTTACAATGAAAGGGAGAGGTAGTTAACCATGTTAGTCTGAAGTCAGTCAGAAGGCAGGGAAGACATGTACCTTTATAGATATAGTGACAGAGCCATTCTTTCTGTTCTCATCTTCTCTGACTGATGGTATTTCATGCATTCTTTAGCTCTAGCCCATCTCTTTTCATTACCCTTTCTAGCTCTTTCACACCTGGCTGCTATTCCTGTGACTCTTTCCATTTCTTTACAGGGCCATTTCCTTTTTCTATTATGCCTTTGTTCATGTGTAGGCATGTAGGCTCACATTCCTAGACCCTCATCTTTCTCTTCCTACATTGTTCCCTCCACACCCCCTGAACATCAGCCCTTCGCAACAACGCAGACAGGGAGGGTGTTCCTTGAATGGAGCTGCATGGCAAAGGCCAGCACTGAAAAGGAACAGAGTAAGTTCCCAATGCGAACCATGCAAACACAGACGAGGAAAGTGCAACCAAGCACGTTGATTTTGCAATTTTATGTATGCTTCCTTTACACCCCCCAGTACTGCCTCTAGGTTTCATGACACAAGCGCACACAGACTATGAGCCTTGGGCTGACCAGAGAATGCAAGCAGGTCTGGGCTGCCCATGTCGTGTTATGTCTGTCTGTGCTTCAGACCAGGGCTAGACCAGGGCTGCAGCATATGGGAGTGTGTGGGATCTGGATGGATCCCAGTACAATTTTGTGCTTTGCATTTCACCATTAGTGGGTTCTGAGTGCTGCACACTTTGTCTGATGGTGGGTAGCCTTTTCTACTGTGCCCAGTAAAGTAACATTCATCTCTGTTCCCCTCCACTGCTTCAGGTTATCCATGCA
Organism: Caiman crocodilus; assembly: GCA_030014935.1. Taxonomy (NCBI): domain Eukaryota; kingdom Metazoa; phylum Chordata; order Crocodylia; family Alligatoridae; genus Caiman; species Caiman crocodilus. The sequence continues at coordinate 8,948,586 of JAGPOW010001034.1, read as the reverse complement.
GGGAGCATGCTCTGGGGGCACTATGCTGTCCAGTGAGCAGCAGCATGAGTTCAGTCGAATTGGGAGACTTGGGTTCTATTGTAGCTTGCCACTGACCTGCCAGATGACCCCAGTAGTTCTCTTCATCTCCCTGAGCCTCACTTTCCTATTTGTTAAAGGGAGGCCCAACAATACTGACCTCCTTTGCAAAGTCTTTTGAGATTTATGGGAGAGAAGTCCTATGGAAGAGGTAGAATTATATATGTGCATATCTATATATAGAGGAAGATATATATAAAAGGATACTTCCTTCTTTGCTCTTCTCTTGAACACTCTCCATTCCTGGCAGAGCTGATGCGACACGTCGGAACAGCTGGAGGAAGGAGAGAAAGAAGGGATTTGTTGCTGAAGTTGACATTTTACAAATATCACTGGCAACAGAAAAGCTCATCACCTGTAATGTTGGCAAAGAAAAAGCATGGACCTGACAGTAGCTGTTTCACTTACATACTTGTGTAAATTAGGCCAGCCCTTCAAATTGGTGTGTAAAGATTATCTGTGTTAGAAAACTCCTCTTGGGATAACTAAATCTATTTACAATCACCTTCTACTAATGTAGTCTCGTTCAAAAAGTTACTAGCTTAAAGAAACCGGCTTGTATGTGTCTACATTATGAGCTTTTTCTGGTGTAAACAGATGAATTTACTAAGGTTGATACAAAAACACTTGCAAAACCACCAACCTCATGGGCCTCTGAGCAAGAGATGAGGCAGGCTTTGAGTCTAACAGCTTAAATTAAATTCTGCAAGTGCTCAGATGTTCCCTTTAGTTTGAGATGAATGTGATGCAGGGAACCTGTCTGATTAGTGACAGAGAAAGTCATTTGATTATGCAACTGGATGAACTGGTAGAAACTCAAAAGATATAAATTTGTTTGGGCAGTTCAGATACTTTAAGTAAAATACATGCTGTATAATCTTTTGTTTCCTTCCCAGGAAATAAAGATCCATGTTAATTTTGTTACATGTATCCTGACTGGATAGTTGAGCCTGGCACTCACAGGTGAGCTAGCCCATTGTCCTAATCCGGATTTCAGTTGGCACAAATAGCTGCCTTGAAATGACTGGTTATACACCGTTCTACACCAGTTGAGGATTTGCTTCTCAATGTTCTCTTCTGTACTTTCAACTGCCTGCACTGAGTGAGATTCTGTCCCTGAAACTTTAGCACCTAGTGCAGCTACTCCCTTAAGCTGCCATCTTGTGCTATTGCAGACCAGATCTCTCTGTTAGCAATGTAATTCCTTGGCTGCCACCTTTTTCCTTCTTTGATGGAAGCATCAGAATATACGAAACTTCCCCCTCCATAGCATTTTGCAGTGTGCACTCACTGCACTGCATTACTCTCTAAGGTAAACAGCCTCCAGCAGGGACCAGTCATCACCCCCTGCAGTATGTATACAAATAAACTTGCAATTTTTGATGCACGCTACATGATAAACAACCTTGTCACAATATTTGAGATATTGTGTTTTCTGCTTGTCTCTCAAATAATTCCAAAAGATGCTGTTGGCTTTACATGATTGCTTACAGGAGGACTGCTCATACATGAGGGGATTTCATATTACATCACCCATAGTGTGGAAGGAATTTAGGGGTTTTTAACTTTGGATCTCATACATCACATTAAGCCTAAGAGAGGGATCTATTCAAAATGACAGATTATCACCACCATATTTGAAATTATGACTGTTTTGCTGCTGTGGCTTTTATCATGTGGGCACCAAGACTAGTTAGGTTCTGGATAATGGTGTGTTCAGGTGCACAGTAGACATCTCACTTTTTTCATTCAAGTATATACACACAGTCTTGTCTGTGCAGTCACCTAGAACCTCTTTTTTTCCTATGGGGTATATATTAAGGAGATCTCTGCCTCCTCATCAGCACTGCTACAGTGGTGTCTCTGGGCCCCAAGCAGAAGGGGAGGGTTCACAGCATACTGCAAGCATAAAAATAAAGTTATAACCACGTTATGAAGAGGTAATGCTTAGCCTGAAGGAGTAAGAGTCAAATAGGGAGCTAACCTCCAGAGGTGTTTCAGCAGGTAATGGTAGTGGGTCTCCTTGCTGTAATGTGCATACATTAATTGAAGCTAATAAACGCATTCTGTATTAAAGTTTTCCTTCATCTCCAGTTGCCTAGATGGAGAAACACACTTCCTAGTTCTTCCTGTGAACTGTTTAGGACACAAGCAACCCAGGTGTATGTGTGAGCAACAAAAGAGATTAGAGGGCTAGAAACATGATCTGTGAGGAAGGGTTGGAAGAATCAGGATTATTTAGTTTGGAGAAGAGAAGACTAACGGGGGGATTTGAGAATGCTTCAGATACAAAAAGGGTTGCTATAAAGTGGATGGTGATTCACTGTTCTCTATGAGCAGAGGAGACAGGGTAAGAAGTAATGCACTTAACTTTGAACAAGTGAGATTTAGGTTAGGTATTAGAAAGGCCTTTCTAGAGAGGTGCTATGCACAGGAACAGATTACCTAGGGAGGCTGTGAAATCTCCATCACTGGGAATCTTCAAGTGTAGGTTGGACAAATGTTTGTCTTGGATGGTTTAGCCTGGAGCAGGGGGCTGGATTAGATAACTCCCTGAGATTTGTTCCAGCCTTATTTTTCTGTGTTTCTGTAATTGTATGTAGCCGTGTTCAGGTTGGAACTGCAGTGGGGAATACACACTGCATCCAATTTTAACATGTGCACGTAGCGCACAGTGTCCTGACATTCTAGACCTGGAGAGAGCACTATGGGGAATCTAAATGCTCCATATAGAAACAGTCTAGTGATGTCAAAGTGGAGGACATTTTCGTTTGTAAAGTCTGCATAGATATAATTTTGCATCCCGTGTTGATTTGAAATAGTCACCCTAATTGCAGCCTTTCTGTCTGCAAAAGGCTCCTGTCTGGCAAAAGGGCAGCTTAACTAAGTCCCTGCAGTGAGCCTGCTGGCTCAGCTGTTTCACATGGCTGCAGTTCTGGCTGGAGCAGGTGTTCCCTTACCTGTTTTACATTGTATCCTGTTTTTGCACTGGTCTCGATAAACATGACGCTCAGTTCTTTGGCTCGCTGTTCTCCTTCTTCAATTGTTATCTGCCTGAGGACACAGAGAAGGGAAAACTGTAACTGCACTAACCCTGCCAAGAAGGGCCAGGAAGAGAGGCTGTTTAAGTCTGAGAAAAGGAGGGAAAAGGAAACAAAACCATAGTAAGTGCGTAGTCTAGAACACAGTTCTGTTTCTTTGCATGTCAGTCAAGGTGTTACACTTAATTTAACTGTGGTTGAGAGTGAGACTGATGGCACAGTGAGACCAGTCCAGCCACAACTCGAAAGCTTTATTAAGATATACAATAGCAAGGACTTATTTTTATGATTATTCAGGGAAGAAACAGACCCACTGGCCAGGCTTCTCTTTTTCTTTGGGGACTTGAGTTGGTTTGCTGAGCTGTGGGTAAGTCCAAATTTTGAAGTCCAAAATGTACAAGTCCAACTTTCTCAGCCTATGCCCAATATTTATAGATGGCTAGTCCCAGTATTCTAATGACTGATCTCTGATTGGTTTTAATTAAATTTCTTTGCCTCACTGAAACTTTTAGAACTGGATTAAACTAGATTTCTTGTGGACCCTGGGAAGTGCCAATTAGTTGATATTTATATCCTTGAGAAGGCAAAAGGTTCAAAAGGGAGGCTACCTTACCTCCTTTCCCATCCCATTGTGGAATACTGCTTCACACTAGTCTGTTACTTTGTCACCTTAGTTTATGGTCTGACAAAGCCGCTTTGTTTTCACAATTTATCTAAGAATTTTAACAAAATACGTCTGCTACAGCAAAATAACTTAATACATTTGGCTACATCAGTTACTACTTTGAATTATTTAAAGATAAAGCTATGGTATAGAGTATTTGGATTACTTGATTATAGCATTCCCTTTTAGTCTTGTGCTTGGTTTGATTGTATCATTAAACATATGAATGGCTTCCCTTTGCCTTGCTGACTAAGCTAGTTGCTACATCTGCAAAGGATCACGCTACAGTCACTCAGACATGGGCTTTTAAGGCTTTCTACTTAGCCATACTTCTGACTTCTGCTGCTTTGGCCTCTGTCTCTTGAAAATGGCCACATCTGGCAACAACCTACCCATGGCTTATGCTGCACAGGCTTATGTATAGCCCATGAAGGTCCCATAACTAAACCCTATGACACAGCCAGGGGAGGAACGAGATCTCCCAGAACATGTGCTATCCAAAGGGATATTTGTGGCATGAGACAAGGTGGGGGAGCAAGGGAGGATTTCAGTCCACATATTTCTATTCTAAATAACTTTATACTCAGTAAACAGGGCAAGGGGGACCTGAGCAGCCCAGCAGAGGACGTAGGAGTGTGTGAACTCAATGAGAGGCAGCCAAGCCTGGCAGAGCATCTCCCTTCATATTTGGAGCATCTGCATAACTTACTGGAAGTGGAGTTCTGGCTTGGCATTCCCGAGTAGGTGAGGCTCATTTTGTGGGGGAGCTTGGAAGAGTACTGCCCCCACACCCAACTGGCACTGCTTTCCCTGCCTTTGCCTGAGTGCAACCCCTAGCTCTGAGGGTACATGGGCATGCCATCCACTTTGTGCACATTCAGCTAGCCCTTTTTTGCTGCTGGAATCAGGACTACATTATGTGTCCATCACTGCAGTGCAGTATAGGTTCACCTGTAATTAGAGTCTCTAAACTGCAGCAGAATCCTTTTCTACCTGCCCCCATTTCCTTAGTATGCTGACTATGAAAGACATACAAGGCATCTGAGGCAGTATGGGGGGGAGGGCACTAACAAATACACTGCATTTGCATTTTTATTCCAGATGGAAATAAGAGGATCTATCACAGCTAAGAACTGTGACTATTCTCCTTTGAAATTCCAGCATACCTCCTTAGCGCTCGATAATGAATACTCAGAGAAGCCCCAGCTTGGGCATGGATGAACCTGGAGGCTGAACTGCTTCCTCCCCAGCACAGCCTGCTTTCTCCAGTTTGGTCTGCAGATCGATTGGTAGAAAAACTGGATTCTCCAGCTGCCCCAGCAGCCGTCAGATCAGAGCTCCCCCTTTAAATTGCTTTATCTCACTGGGGACAGCCAGCCAGCTGCTGCCTGTCAAATCCATTCTTCTGATTTGAGTGACATCCACATTCCCTGGTTTCTCAGCTGCCTTCTGGAGGCCTGAAGAAACAGCACTGCCCCTGACCTCTTGTCAAGGAGAACAGGGGGAAAACAACAGAAATGGGGAGGCTTGTATAACTTAGCTTAAAGCAGTTCTTCATCCCTCTCCTCCCCCACAGAAAGACTATGAGAGTGCCCACTCACTAGCCTCAGGAATGCATGCATTGGTTCTGCCTTTTGGCTAAGGGAAGCATGCCTCACTTGGGCTTAGGGTTACCTCCTGGCTTCTGACACCTGTTCCCTGTAGAGCAGCAAATGTTAATTGCCAGTAAGGCCAGAGTTTTTCATGAGTGCAGCACTCACAATTAAGGCCACATATTCCAAACAGCTCAGCTGCCTGTCTTGTATTAAAATGAAGGAACAATTTCACTCTGCAGCAGTATTCTCCTGCAGCCCTTCAACCCTTCCCCCCTGCCAAAAAGAATCTCTCTTTAAAAGGTGTTGGTTATGAATTATCTGCCCGCTTCTGTCTGGCTAGTTCTTTGAGAAGTAGACTCAACTACGTTCAGCAATGCTGACACGAAATCTCATTGAGAAGAAATTGTGAGCATAATGGCAGGGAACTGTGTAAAATGGGACTGCTAATATAACAGGGAGAAGCTCTTGTGGCTAATCCGTCAGGCTCCAGGTTTTTCCTGGAAATTACAGAAAAATAAGTGTGCATGACACTGCTGTATTGCAGAGGACAGGGCTATAAATGTGAACTTTATATCTGCAAGGAAGAGAGATGCCTCTGGGCCCCATTATAATACCTGCAGATACACTAGGAAATGTAGGCTGTTATATCAGCATTACACGGACATAACACTATTGTGTTTAATATAATGCAGGAGCAAAGGAGGCCTTTTAGTTTCCTGGCACTGCAGTAAGTAATGGAAGTGAGTCACTCCCCCTGGCATGGGGTACATTGCTATTGCTGCTGATGGGGTGGGGACTAGACATATAATAAGTGTCAGATGCATCCGTTATGTATCTTACTAGTTAATATCTTCACTACTGGGGCAATGTGATAAGTGGGTCTAGCTTGGGATATGGCAAGCCCGGATGGGATTTCCAAATGTAGCCCTGGAGACTTATCTTGCATCTTTATTGTGGCAGTATGTGCGTCGAGGCCCACAATTACAACACAGTTGTGCCTTGACTATGCTGATGGCACAATATGGTTAGTCAATATGGTGTGGCCTGGAGCAAGTCCCATCAATGCAGGAAGCCAAATCCTGCTCTCAGATGGGTGGGGCAACATGACAATAGCTGTATTGTGGCTGGGTGCCCTAACAGACTGGCAAGTACGTTGTAAACGAGATCTTTGCCTCTGGTACAAAATCCTAACTTCCCTGGCAGTGGCAGCAGGAGGCTGAACCATAGGCTCCTCTGGGCTGTTAACATGGTGGGGACTGACTGTTGTTTGGGTGTCTCCTCCGCCCCCTGCCTGCAGCTGGATGGATGGTTGCCTAGAGCCATTGAAATGATTTGTCACTTTGCCTGACAAAACAGTGTTTCCTGATTATGAAGTGGACCAGCACACAAGGGAGAACCTACCCCTCCCCTCCAACCTCTAGGAGCATGTGCATGCATGTGTGTGGGTGCATGTTTGTGTGTGTGTGTTTCTGGTGTCTCGCCTCTTCACAGGCCCCTGAAACTCCAACTCTTTTTTTCTCCACTCAGATCTCTACCATGTTCTGTAGAGCCAGATTGTCTTTCTCCAAAATATGTGCTCCCACCAACCCCAATCCCTCTGCTATACTGTTGTTGGGCCCCTCTAGCTAGCTCTACCCATTCTCTTCCAGGACACAGAAAGCCCCATTTCTAGTCAGTAGATGGTTGCTTTTCCCTTCACAGATCTGTCATTCCCTACGTCGGCATCTTTCTCCGCACCCATCTTTGCCCCTCTTTCACCAGGTCATTCCTCCTGGCCTCTATCAAATTAATGCTCTCCTGTGAGCAACTTTTGGAGAACAAATTTTTTGGATTCAGTCCCAGATGCCTGAGAGACCTCCGGCACTGGAAGCCACTTCTGGTTTTGCTTAGCATAGCTGCCTTAGCAGAGTGCCTCAGATGGACCAATTAGCTCTGTGAACATGGTGAAGCTACTTCTGGCTCAGGAGGTAGCCTGTGGCTGCTGCTCAACCCTAAAGCAGTGCAAACACATTCTCATGGCACTAGACAGCATCATGCTGTGTCCTGCAAGCAGCCATGGCCAGATGCTTCCAGAGGAGCTCACTGAGGGACATTCAAAGGGGTTGGCCAATCCAGGGCTGGTTTATTAAACTGATGACAAAAGTCACATTTCAGAAACTCGTTTCAGATACCAGGCACAGCCCCCACATTTAAGACTGTCCCATAAGGTTTGGGAGGGTTGTTTTGCTTTACCTTTAATGAATCTTAAGACAGAGGGATGCTACTCTCATAATCCTCACCCCATATCTCTATAGTGGGAAGAGGACATGTAGAGACTGCTACTGCTCCAGAGCTCCCTCTAGCCCAATATGGGAGGAGGCTGTCTCCATCTCTCCAAATCCCAGAGCTCCTCTGAGAACCTGGACAAATTAACCCAGTGAAACTCCTATCTAGCTTGGTTGAAACTGGCTCAGGTACACTATACTGCAGCCTCCCTAGGTAGAGAAAAGTGATCTCTCAGCGGAAAGTTCATATTTTAATTTCACTGAGTTTTGAGACATTCCTTATATAAGGATGCAATTGGGAGCTCCTCTTGCAGGCACCCATTAAAAGTACTGCTCCCCTAGCAAACAAGGGGGAGATTACACATTACAGTTAGCAGGTGCTAATTCTAAGAAACGTTAGTCTGTGTTAAGCTTAACTAGTGCCAATGACCAGTCACACTTCTGGGTAATATCCCCCCCTAATATACACAGCTCAGGCTTAATGCTAGAGAGCTGGTAAGCAGGGGTGTGGTTACAGGCTGAAAGTCTGCTCCATGCCTGCATTGCTTGTCACAGTATAGGCTGGGGAAGAGGAGGGAAAGGGCCCCATGCGCCACTTGGATCACCCCCTCCACCCCGCAAATCACCCTCCTGCCCCCCATCAGCCCCTGGATTCCTCCCACTCCCTGGATCACCCCTTCACTCCCAGATTGCTGCCCTGGCCCCTTGGCAGCATTGGGTTGGGAAGGGGGAAGTTCCCTCCCTGCCTGCTCCTGGGCTCCCTGCAGCTTGTGCTACCCTTGAACAACTGGATCCTGCTCTCACTGGGCCCTGCAGCTGCCTGCCCGTGCCCCTTCCCCCTCGCTCCCTTCCCCCTTCACACTCTTTCCCTTCCTCCCCACTCACCCCATCCCCACCCACTTGTTGCTCTGCAGTTCCCAGCTCTCATTCCAGGGCAGCAGAGTCCTGGATGACAGCTATTCCATCTGAAAGTACTGCATCCTGGGATACTGGAGGACTACAGATTTGTGGTTTCATCTCAAGTGAACATCCAGAAGTTAATGGAAGACAGGCTAGCACAGCTCAAAGATAATCATTGATGGAAATGGCATAACTTTAAGACTCCTAGAAGCACTCAGTACTAGTTAATGTGTTATCATTCAAGTTTTATGTGGTCTTAACATGATCTGATTGTAATGTGTAATCTCACCCAACATATCCTTATATTTTTAATCATTTTATCCTCAAGATATGCCATTTGCTCTATGTTGGTATTATTGGTTTTCAAAATTGTGACCCGGTAGAGAAAGCACTGGGCTCAAATGAGGAGAGCTGAGTCTAGTTTCAGTGCTATCACCAGCCTCCTGGGTGACCCTGTGCCTGCCACTTCAGATCTATAAAACGAAGTTCATTATACTTACCTCTGGTGCTTTGCGTTCTCTGGATCTGAGATAGGTATTAGTAGCAGCCACAATTAGCAATGCCCACTTCTAACCATCTTCACTTCAGCATTTATCATTTGGGGACCTCAGCCATGTGACTGGGTCACTGGGACCCCTTGGTGGAGCCCTATACTCTACCTTGGAGCTAAAGATGTGGATGGTTTGGGTTAAATCCCAGCAGGGCTTTCGAGACTGAGCTGGCAGCATATCCCAGAGAACAGTCAAACAGGTGTTGCTGCAGATAGGCTTAAAACTCTTCACACAAGATAGTCCTCCCTGAGTTGCCGACTCTTATGCCATGACAAGGAAGGCATGGCAGACAAGAAGGCTGCTTTACCTATGCTGCTTAATCAGGGGTTTGTATGGGGCTTAACATGGTGACAGGTGACTAAAGGCTTTTCTTTTTTGGTTGATTGAGAACATGGAAATCTCAGAGAGAGTATCTCCCACCTCATAACCTGGGCTTTTTGGGACCTCTTATCTCTAATTACCCAGCATGGCTCTGTGGAGTATGCCATACTTTGGATCCAAATTCTCAAGGATTCCCCTTCTGCAGAGAGTCATGAACAGGGCATAAGCACTCAAGTACTGCTGGGCTGGACTTCTGTTGTTATTCAGCAGCATCTCAGCAGACTCCAGGGCAATGCAGAATCTATCCTAATTCACTTGGATAACCCTGGAGTGTGATGTCACCAGAAAGGGAGTCAGTGACTTGAATGTGGACAGTCTTCCAACCAAAACAGGGGGCTGCTAATGGTAGATTAATGCTTCTGTGCTGTGTAATGCTTCCTTTCCCTGTGCCTCAAGGATCTCACCCCTTCCTTCCCAACTGTGTCCCTCATTTACCTCTTGTCTGCAAGGTCTGTCTTGTTGCCCACAAGCATGATGATGACATCACTTCCTCTTTCTGTCCTGACATCATCAATCCATTTGGATGTCTGCTGGAAGGAGTTGAGATCTGTAAGTGAGGAGACAGAACAATGAAAGTGGTTATGAGAAACAGAATTTTTGCCAGTTATTTAGCGGAGACAGACAACAGCATATTCATGTGACTTTGGAGACTTCACGTTCAACTAGGGAGGCCACATGGTTTCTGATAAAGCTGAAAAGAGTGTGGTTAGAGTAAGAGGTGGCAAACCAGCACCCCAGTTCTGCCAGTGCCGTTAGGTCTACTCTGCTGCAGGAATGCCACTAATTTTAGTGGACTGGCTCCTTGTTTGATGCTTGTGTAACTGAGGCAAGAATCTGACCCTATTTAATTCCCCTGCAACTCAATTTATCTAAGGATTTAATCATGCTTCCCAAGGGTGTAGTGAAGCTTAAACTTTCAAAGCTCATTGAGCACCTTGCAGTGCTTAATGAAAGGCATTAAGTGCAAACTATGAATAGTAATAGCAACATTTTTGACTGTTTCCATTTAGGTCAGGCTAGAAGTGTGCATGGAGCTGGACATTGCTCACAGGTCAGGATGTAAAGGGAGAGACAGAGAAAGAGAACGCCAAGCTAGCCAGCTTGTACAGTGGGGAGGTCAGTGCTGATGGAGAAATGGCCGTACAAAGCTGACATTACTTGTATACTACTCTAGGTGAAATACTGGAGGATCAGGTCAGGATGGATCACCAGGCTGGGGAGAGGAGGAGCAATGACATGGCTTTCTTCTGGCTAGTGCAGGGAGTAGTCCCTTGCTCCTCCATCTCACATCATCCTTTGATGATACCATGGGAGAGAGCAAAGAAAGAGGACAGTGAGCAGAGCTTGGGGCCACTGATGGTGCATCAGAAACCTCCACAGTGACACTGAAGGTGAAGTCAGGAGAGGAAGGGAAGAAGCTCTGATGAAGAGAGTGGGAAAAAGGTTAGGAAGTAGAAAGGTGATAGAGGATGAGTACAATGAGCCTGATGCTCCATGGTGCCTTGTCAAGTCATCTACACTTGTGCCGGTGATTGAAAGAAGAATCCAGACATTTCACACCTACCAGCATTGGCATGCATGTCTATCCAAGGGCAAGTCAGGGGGAAATCAGACTCAGAAGTGCCAAGAGAAGGCTATTAACAGCTGTGGTCAGAGGAGACTGTTTGGAGGGAGGTGGCTGAGTTGTTGATTGGGGGTGGTGTCCAGGGAAAGCTGAAGAGAAAGGTCTCATAGACACTGAAGTAGACACTGTCTCAGAGAGTCTGGAGGAAGAAATGGAAAGGACTGGAAGGCAGGTAGAGTTGAGTGTGAACAAAGGTGTGTTTGACTGCAACACAGTATCTGAGGAGAAAGAGAAGGGAGCAGGCTGAGGAAACAAGTCATAAGGCAAGGGAGAGAAAGAGGAGACCTAACTTTCAGCATCAAGGGTGGAAGGGCCAAGAGTGATAAGAGGTAAGGAAAAGGCATGTTTGGTGGACAGTGTTCATGTGGCCCATAACTTGTCCCTCTATGCACAGAGCTCTGAACATCACTGTCATGCCCCCTGCCTGCTCAATGCTTTCTTACAGTCCTGCAGAAATATGTTCCCTGCCCCAGCCTTTGACTCTGGAATCAGCAGAGAGATTCATTCGTCAAAGCACAATGCTTTCTATTATAAATGTAGCTTAATTGAGGCCTGCTTTTCCAGCAGGTAACTCAAGTTAACAAGCTATTCACAAAAGGCTGGGCCTGGTCTCTCTTCCAGAGCTCTGCTGTCCCTTCTGCCTCTCGCGTTTTCCTCTGAGAACCCATTGCCAATTAAAGAGAGCTGAGCTAGGAAGATGGCAGTTGAAATGAACTCAGGTATTAGTCATGCCGTGGCTAGTCTTTCATAGGAGCAGTTTTAATGAGCAATGTGTCGCCGGACCATCTGTGTAACCCTGACGCTGCAGCTAGCACTGCAACTTGCCTTAGCCAGCAGATGCCACTATGGCTGCTTCCTTGTCACTTTGCATTTCCACGGACATGAACAGCAGCAACAAAGTCGCATCCTGGTGAACAACAGCATCCAGATGCAAAACAGATGAAAGTGCCAAATACCAGCACCAGTTCCTGCCTTAAAGAACAAAAGCAGCACAAATGCATTGGGGCTTGTTTTGAACATCTGTGATGGGGAACCACCTGCAAAGATCACTTACTGTGGAGACTGTCTGCTTCCTGACCAAGGCAGACTTGGGCAAGCACAGAGCAAGCAGGATCAGACCTGTTCAATGTTGGGCCTAGATCGAAATCCTTGTACCACCCTTCATAGATGTTAAAGCAGGTAGGGGCTAGTTGAGCACATACACACCCACTGCAAGCAGCTCTGTTCCTGGGTGCCAAATTGCATAAAGTTGCCTGAGTCTCCATGTGTTTGTACAGTGTGCTGGCTGTTTTGTAGGACTGTGCGAAGTGGCTAATATTCACTTTGGATCCAGATTCAGCCAATTCGGGGGACAGGGATTCGATCTGGTGATTCTCAATGGCTGCCTCGCCCACTCTCCCAGCTCCTGGCTCTTAAAAAAAAAGAAAAGAAAAAAAAGCCCTGCCTCTTCAGCTCCTGCACAGTGGATGGGGGTGGGGTGGAGTGGGGTGGGGGAGAGGCAGGATTCAGATATTTGGATTCAGAGATTTGACCACCAAATCAGGCTGAATATCCTGTGAACCAAATCGGCACCTGAAGCTTCGTACAGCCCTACTGTTTTGTTTCACTTGATCTGGGTCCCATGCTCATCCAGATACCATGCCATTTTTGGGGTGTAATACATTCTTCAGGAAAGATTTCTCCTAGTACCAGCTGCCTGATCTTATGAAAGAAACCATCTCTATTGGTTCCAAGTGGCTTGGACCTCTGTGGACAAAACCTTTGTTTCCACTCCTTAAGGGAGCTGATATACTTCAATTTTCACATAGTATTACCTGTTTCTTAAAGATCCAGCAGAGACCTACCACACCTGGAACTCCTCCAGCCTGCAGAAAGCTCTTTGCAAAAGTGAACAATCTGCAGGTTTGTCCATTAAAATAAGAAACCTGCATTTTCCTTAGGTTAAGGGGGAAATCTGCATTTTTCTCTGTTTCCTCATGGGAAATAGAAAACCCAAATCACTGATAATCAGCAATAGTTAAAACACATCCTGGGGTCTGATTCTCCATTGCCTGTACTCTGTGCCACAAGAACATACAGTGGAAGCAAGTTGGCTTGGTAATGGTCTGCACCTAGCTTGCATCAGGACATCACAAAGCACAGGACAAACCTGCAGAGGATCAGGTTGTAAGAGGAGTCACCCTTCTCTTCCTGCAACAACACCACTCCCACATTAGTAGCCTACACCAGGGAAGAGCTGGGATCTCCATTGCATCACTTGAGATACAGCCTCCCTGTCACTCATCTTTAGGACTCTGCCTGACTGTCTGCATCCCACGGCATCTGAACACAAAGTGTAAAAACATGCTAAAAACAGCTCTTCTGTGACAGCAAACCTCTAATGCAATTTTACAAAAATAAACAAACTTCCAGCCATATGTGGTGTAGGGACTTATGCAATGATGTTAGAACAAGACCAGCATTTTTTTCCTCTAAGTTTTGTATAATTCAGTCCATGAGCCAAATAAAATGCTATAGGCTGGATCCTCAGTAGATGCAGGCACTTACACCTGTGCAAAGTGTGACAGTCTGGTCTGGTAGCACGGTCCACAGCTGAGCTTGACTACACAAGTGGGAGATGTGGTCCCACTGGGCCAGATCCTGGCTCAGCATGGTGGTGGGCAATTATTTGAGCCCGAGGGTCACACAGGCTGTTTTGGTGAGCTGTCATGGGCCAGGTCAGCACCCTCCCACTCTCCTTCCTCCCCCCCGTCCAACAACTCACCAAAACTCCCTATGTGGGATGTGGCCCTGGACAGCGGCAGTCAGGAGTGGCACAGGTGGGCAAGGCCGGGATCACAGGGTGGGGTTGCAGGGCCGTGATAGCACAGGACCAGGCTGGATCAGAGCCATGATCTGCTGCCTGCACACCCTTGTGATGGGCACAGGTTCTGTAGGCAGGGGTGTTCAGGGAGTGGATCGCAGCTCTGCCCTGCCTGGGCCCCATGCTATCACTGCCCCAAGTTTGGGCTCCAGCCCCAGGTCTGGGCACAGCTCCCCACCTGCCTGCACACCTTGTTTGCGTAGGTCCCCAGAGCTACATCCAGGTCTGAGGCCAGGGCTGGGGCTGGGATCTTGGGGCAGTGACAGTGCAGGGGCAGTAGAGCTGGTAGCTACTGCTCAGCCTCACTTGAGGGCTGCAGCATCCATTAGGGAGACAGAAGGGCTGTGAGCCTCACAGAGGAGGTTTGAAAGGTGAGAAGGAGAAGCAGAGGCAGGTGCAGGGGATGGCCTCATGTCACCATGGAGCCCACTAAGTGGGGGGAACTTAGCCTCCCTCCTACCTCCCCTTCCCCATCTCATCCCCCAGCCTGGGCCACACAGCTCACAGGCACGGGAGGGAGAGGGGTGGACTCAGTGGTGACTCCATGCCCCTCCATGCACATGGCAGCAGATGACAGAACAAGGAGCAATGGTCTCAAGTTGCAGCAAGGAAGGTTTAGGTTGGATATTAGGAAAAACTCACTAGCAGGTTGGTGGAGCACTGGGACAGGCTATCCAGAGAGGTGGTGGAGTCTCCATCCTTGGAGGTGTTTAAGACCTGGCTAGACAAAGCATTGGCTGGGATGATCCAGTTGAGGCTAGTCCTGCTTTGAGCAGGGGGTTGGACTAGATGTGACCTCCCAAAGTCTCTTCCAAACCTCATTTTCTTTGATTCCAAGCAGTGGTCAGGACTGGGCCAGGGCCTGGGCAGATGGGTGGCACTGGGGCACCCCCATCCAGTTCCAGCCTGCAGCTCACCCTGGGATGCCTGCACAATGATGGTAGTCCCAAGCCCTGGCAGCTTGGCATGGGGCAGAGTGGAATGGTGCAGGGGCAGTGGCAGGAGCCCCGGACACAACTCCCCACTTGGTCATGCATGGCTTTCACGGAGGTTGGCTTCTAGCCCCAGATGCAGCGCCCTCACTGGGGCTCCCACTGCTGCCACTGCCCTACACTGCTCTTTTCTCTGCCCACTGCTGCTCTTCCCCACACTGCAGTCCTGCTGCACTGCATCCTGAGTCAGCAGAGCTATGGGCTGCTGCTGCCGTGCAGCCATCCCAAAGTGAACTGTGGGCTGGCACAGGACTAGGGTGCCCCAGCACTGCCTGGTGGGGCCAAGGGACCTGCTGTGGGCTGGGCAAAGACCACTCTATAGGCCAGATTTGGCCTGCAAGCACTAATTTGCCCAGCCCTGGTAAAGAGGTTTCAAGTCTTCCTTAATGCATATCCCCTCAGTGGTGTAACACCTACTAGGGGCTGCTGAAAGTTGACATCGTTCAGATTTTCCCCAGGATTCAGAGGAATGCAAATTGATCCAGCTACGTCTGCTACACTTCCCCCTTCCCTTGGTTTCTGCTCTGAGCAAAGTTTGGCTGGACTGGAGGCATGGGAAGCGCGTGCACTTCTGAGGTGAGTCTGAGCCAGATTCCCTCTCAGCTACACTCAGACCTCCCAGCTAGTCAGCTCCCAATTCTGGCACCCTGCCTTGTATTTTCCCCTTCCCCAGGGTGTTTCACATCTGCACTGGGCAGCTGCCTAAGCAGCACCCGTCATGCCAGTATCAGGCACAGCATCACAGACAAATCGGGCAGATGACACAACTTACTGGTGATATCGTAGACCACCACAGCCACTGTGGAGTCTCGGATGTAGCTGGGGATCAAGCTTCGGAACCTCTCCTGGCCTGCTGTGTCCCAGAGCTGCAATCGTACCTGCCAGGGCAGAGAATAACAGGAGGAAACAACCAATCAGCCAGAGAAACAACCAGGAAAACTACAGCTGTGCTAAAGTAAAAGGTTCCACAGCCAACCATTAATTTAGGATGAGATTTTTAAAAGAATCAGGGAGAGGTAAGTAGGGAAAGCCAGGCAGGTGCTCCCAAGGCTTGAGGGGCCCACACCTGCATGGGAATTCCCAGGGTATGCAGGATCAGGTCCCTCAGAGCTGCCCAGGGCGGCTGAAGAGTGCAGCCAACACTTTCCTGCCATGAAGCAAATAGACATCCACCACCATAAAACAGCCATATTTTACACTACCTTTTAGCACAGCCACTGATGTGGGTGAAGAAGGGTAAAGACATCAATTTGCCTGCTGTTTGTGCCACCATGAAAATTTTGATGGTAGCACAAATGCTATGTCATTGACACCTCTTTGTACCCTGAAACTGAAAGGAAAGAGAGAACCAGGAGCTGTATGAGTGAAGCAGGTGAATACAGGCCAGGTCTGCATGGCAATCTTACCACAGTCATCAAGAGTAAAGACCCTTTAGGCATGTCTACATGAGATACGTAATGCGTAGTAACCTAATAACGCTGCACAGTAGTATGCTGGGCAAAAACCGTGATAATATGCTACTGTGCAGTAGTATTAGGCTACTGCACATTTAATTAGTACTTTATTAAGCAAATACTAAACTAAATTAACAGTAGCTACTGTACATTAATGACTGTGTAGATGTGCCCTGTACTGCTCTAGGTAGATTACCTTCTTGACTAAAAACAATATTACATAGTGCTTTTGGTTAGCTATTTAGCATGGATTTGGGCTAACTGGCCCATGCAACTGTGTCTGGTGCACTGCATAGACCTCGCTACGCTGTTTCTGGTTTAGGGGGTAACCTGCCCAGAGCATCATGTGTGCTTGAGGGCACCAGCATCAGGCATAATACATTTACCATGTCAACAGGGGCTACATATGCTGTTCACCCTTGGGAACCTGGTTTTGAATTTTTGATTGCAAGTGCAGTCTGACAGGATTGTCCCTACCTGCTCTGGTCTGGAGGGCCAAAGCCAGCAGTTAGAGCACTGGTAGGGTTGGGTGAGGGGAACTTGCTTAGTGCCTGCTTGAAGTCAGAAGGCTCAGTGCAGTGGTTTCATAAATCCTAAACTGACCCACAGCATTTTGAAAGGATTAGAAAATAGATCTTTAAAAAAAGATCTCTATATCTCCCCCACCCACCAGCTCACAGCTCAGAGACAAATCTCCTTAGATGGCTGAGGGCATCTACCAGCACCTTTCTGCAGCTGCTCCATTACTGAGATTGCGGTTCATCCGTGGATTTCATTAGGATGAGTGGAGTGTCTTTTGAAAGAGACCCATCCCATTAAACCCAAGATAGATGCTTGTGAGTGCATTAACAGCGGAATAGGTAGGCAGAGGCTGTTTATTAATGAGCCTGCTGCTTCTCTCTCATTACACTGCACTTCCATTTTCTCTGACATTGCCTTCTCCTTGTACAAAATTTCCCCAAATCAATAAATCAAAACCTTTAAATAGAGGATTTTCCTCTATTGCTATTTTATGCAATGTCTGCGAGCTGGCAAATTACAGGCCCAAGGAGTGGGAGACTGCCCAGTGGGGCAACCCTGTTCTTTGTGCTGAACAAGCCTGAAGAGCCAGGCACTTCTTACCGCCTTCCTAGGGTTCAAGTGCCATGTTAAGTCACTGGATCATATAAGAAGTACTGCAGAGGAGTACTCCTTAAGGAATTCCATGGGGACTCTAGGTGGCATTGTACACACCCCTCTGTGACAGACTTTCACTCTTTCATCTCCATTTGGGAGAGCCAATGGGCTAATGACAAGAAGCCAATGCATTCAGGGAATATCAGGGCTGTAAGTGGGACCCGAGCCTATGTGGGAGATAAAAAGGTGTCTCATCTTTCCTACCATGTGTCTCCGGGCCTAAAGTAATAGCCAGACTTGTGACCTCTCTGCCTGAGCCATAGTCTAGATTGGGGGTGATGCTAATAAGAGCCAAGGGGAAAAGAACTGGAAAGTGTAATCCAGCTGCTTGCCCCAGGAAAACATACCTACTGCACACTGCCACATCCTCGCAGACGAAACAGCCAGGAAGAAGCAAGGGCATGTCTTTGCCTTCCCTTTCCCCTTTTGGGGCAGTTTGCATCCTGGTGGCTCAAGGAAGGAGCATTTCTCTCTCTCAGGCACAAGGGCAGTGCCTGTTCCAAACTCCAACACAGGGTGTGAAATCTGTGTGTGCAGGAAGGGGAGACTCTGAACCCTTTTGCCACACATGGGGCAAGGGTAATGAGGTGGAAGGAGCAGAAGGACAGTGGCCTTGGGGATCTGTGGGAAGACCAGGTACATTGTTCTCCTTTGGGCATCACATGCTTCCCTCGAGGGGTGCAGGGCAGGAGTATGTGCATCCTCCTAGCCTTTTTTTTTTGAAAAATTGAAGTGTATTGACTTAGACTCCATCTGAACAATACTGCAAGTCATGGATTCAGGTTCACTGGATGTCCCGAGGGACATCAGTTTGGGGCTCCCAGCTCAGCTCTTGCAGGAAATGTCCCTAAACCTAAAAGCTTAAGTACTTAAAGCAAATAAAGGACCCAACAGAAAAAGGCATTTGGTTAGAGTCAGCTCCAACTTCTATGAAAGCCAAACCCTGAGCACTGTGAGTGTATTTGCTTTAGCAGGTCTGGCCACCTCAGAAGGGTTCTAACTAGTGCATTTCCTCTTCCACTGGGTCTGTACACCCCTTCTTTCTGCACTGTCAGACTGAGTAAGTGAGTGGTTCACCAGCTTCTGGCACTTACTGTCCGATCTTCCAAGTACATGGTTTTTGATAAGAAGTCGATTCCGATTGTAGCCTGTAAGAGATGAAGAGACAGGTAATGAGAGGAGCAGCAGAGGGTATTTGGGGGCAGTCAGGCAGGCAGCATTTTAAATTATATGTTGCATGGGCAGCAAAGACCTTTTTGCATCAGAGCTGGCATGAGGTAAGGTAATCAGTGGATACAGAAGGGGCAGAGACTTATTCCTTCTGGACATTTGCCTCTCTTCCTGGGTCTAGCATGTGACTGCAGAGCAGAGCTGGGCAGGAAACTGTCTTCCCAACTGGCACATTTGTTTTTAGATTTCAAAATATTTTCCTGTCCCAAATTGAGCTGAAAAATCAAAGTCTAGAAAATTTTGCAAACTGAGAATCTCTGTTGAAAATAAAGTCAGTGTGATTAAAATCCTTCATTTAAAAAAATAATATTTTTTTACTATAATTAGTTTGCAAATCAAACCCAGAAGTGATTTGGAATTTAAAAAAAACCTTGGATTTTTTCATGTCTAAATTGAACATTTTTGAAAATTCTGAAATACCTTTTCCAAAAATGTCAAGAAATGTATTGACAACACTCCTTTCCTATTGGCAGTTTCCATTTCAACTCATGCTCATTGCCAATAAAAAATTAAAAAAAAACCCGAGTAAAATAATTCCCAGAGACTTTGTGATAAGACCTCATAGGTGACAATCTGCACCTTGTTTTGAAGATGGGTGATCTTACATACATCACAGTCTGGGGAAAATGTCATTGCATGAGGCATAATGAAGTGATAGAGCTGTCAAGAAGGATTATCAAACATCTAGGCACCAAGCCTGCTATTGATAAAGTGTCAGCGGACTCAGTTCTGTGGAAACTCCCTGGATTCTCGGATTTGTAGACAGGATCCAGGGTTGCACCATAACTTTAAGGACCTGAATTGGGCCTTATGTCAGGGCCAGACAACTTCTAAGCATCTGGGGCTCTCCTCTCTCACACAGGTGGCCCCCTTTGCAGCCCTCCTCCCTAGCTCGCTGGCTTTGGACTCTTACAGCACTATGGGCTGTGCCATGCTGCGCTGCACCATCCACTGGGGCAGGTGCAGGAGGCAGAAGCCAGAGGTGAGGCCTGGAGACCCCAGGTGCTGGAGGGAGCCTGGGGACTGCTCCTTGAGAACTGCAGGGGCTGCCCTTTGCACAGCCCTGCCTTAACTGACCAAGACAGGACTTTAGCTGCCTAAATGTGGAGTCAAAGCTGCACCTTTTGCCCCCAAGTTTGAAAATTTGGTCTTACGTGAACTGCCCCAAGAACACAAGTGCTCATGAGCTGCAGGCATTAAAGGGCTACAGTCCTGTGCAGAACCCATGGAGAGTAGCGCCATTAAGTACATGTCATAGCCTCTGCCGGTCACGATCTGCACTCTTCCTGCTCTGGCAGAGAACCGCTTCACGACTGAATCTGAACCCAGGCCCCAGAAACCACTTTTAATGCCTCTTTTAATCTCAGCAGTGTAGAAGGACATTTTACAAGTTTGCTCACCTGCCCTTCCCTCCCCTTCTCAGAGCCTGGACCTGCTCCCCCCAACTCAAAACCCTTCTGCAAACAGTTCTGCAAACACTGGCTTCAGATTAAAGGAAGTATTGAGGGGCCTGGCACCCAAAGCTTGAAAGAGTGCAAGGAGTCTGGGCTCCTTTTGTTGCTATGCTTGAACAATTTGATGAGGCCAAAGGGATAAAAAGCAGACAAGCCAGAAAAGTGACTGATTAGCTCAGTATCCTGACCTCCCACCCCCACCTGTCTCATAGAGGCAAGTAACCTAGTTTCAATGTGCTAAGGCGCAGAGGCACTCAAATATACATCACTTAAGAGGAGCCAACTGCCTGGAGAACAAAGCACATGGGGGTGGAAAAGCAGGGAGGAGGGCTGAGCAGAGATGGACAGATTATGTCATTCCAACAAGCTGCCAGCTGAAGAAAAGAAAGCAAAGATGAGAGGGAGAGAGATGGCTGGCCAGGAGGAGGAGGAGAGGGGGCAACTCAGGCCTACCACTATTTTAACACAACCTTGTGGCACAAGGCCTTGGAAGAAAGAGTGAGAGTGAAGAAAGAAGAGAGAACAGAGAAGCCATTAAGCCAGCAGGAATGGGCACATCCACAGGGTATATTCGGTGGCAACATCTCGTCACCAGACAGCACTGAGTAAGTGGCAGGGCTGGTGCCATACAGTAAAGCCATCTTAATTGAAACTTGTTGGGATCCGAAACATGGTAATTAAGTGATTGTTCTTATTATTCGAGGCTTTCAGGAAGTGGAATACATGGTGTTCCAGGACATAGTCGCTTCCCCCTTAACGAATGGCTTTTAAAAATAATCATAGAACAGGACTTAAAAGAAATGGCAGTATTGTGAAAAAGACTAAGTTTGTGACTATAACGGATCAGGGAAACAGTCTGAAAAGAGCTGTAGGCCATCCAGGAGAAGAAGTGCATTAGCAGAACATCTGTCTCTCACGAATCAGGACTGGGCTGCAAATAGCACCCTTCAAATGGCCTGGTAGGACCATTCTTGCAGGGTGTGAAGATAGTGAAATGGCTGTGCCTGATCCTTCCCATGGCAATCCTCCTATTTAGGAAGAGGGGGATGCCATTCCTGTAGGGCAAATTCAGCTGGGTCACAATGAGCATGCAGGGGTCTCACCATCACTAGGGTCCTGCTTCAACCATTTTCATTCTGGTTGGTTTCAAAATTCAGCCTTGGAAAGGGATGTGTGCATGCAACCCCAGACTCTTGTGATTCTTGCGCGCCTAACTACAATGAACTGTAATTATCCCTCCACACATAGATAAGCCATCATAATAAAGTCAAAAATATGAATCTTTGTGCTAATTTGCATATATTTTCATTGGAGCCTTTTCTTTGGAAAAAATCAAAATGAATTGAAACGTGCTTCTGATCAGCCATTGCCTAGCAAATGGCATCAGCCATTTGTCGGATGCTGGAAATGGACTAGAGCTCAGTCCATTTCAAGATGGTTTTGTCCATACGTTTTGCAATAGCTGTCAAAAGGAAATGTCATTGGCGAGTCAATGCAAATCAGCATGCAAATGAGGCTGGCAAAACTTAATAAGTTTCCAGATTGGCAGTGTGCTCTGGTAGGGGAGGGGGACATCTGCCTTTGAAAGGTTTCAAACAAAATATGCTGTGATCAAGGCTTGTCCTAGCTTAAGGCAACAGAAGAGAAGCAGTAGACAGAAGAGAATATGATGTGCGGAGATGAGAAGTCTAAAATAATTTGACTGTTTATTGACCCTTGGAGAACCAAATGATTTATTCCTCCTTCTTGTCCCACATGGTTTCCTCACTGAAGCTGAATGTCTCATGTTAAGCAGAGGATACTGCTGCCTTTGTACAAGCAGGCTGTTTGTTAACCTTTTCCCAAGCTCCCTCACCCTTTGCTGCCCAGGAAGCGATTGCACTTGCTGAGTTTTTCCACTTCCCCCATCCCCTCCTTGCCTGCTGATCACAGCCAGGGGAGGAGATTTTTGTAGTAAGAGTTCAGTAAAAATTAGGAAATTAATCTTAAGGGTGTGGGGGTCTAAACGTACAGCTCGAGTTCACTGCTGGAGACCATGATAGTGAGCTACCTGGTCTTGGAATGGGGGGGCTCCTTGAGTGAGCTCGTGGAGGGGGGGATTTACAGGGCATGGAAGATGGATGGAGGAGGTCCAGGGAACCAGAGGCTTTGGCACTGTAAGGAGTTAGTAGGCATAAAGAGGGACCAGGTAGGACTCTTACAGCCAGCTGGAGCTTCACATTTTCTCTTGGTAAAAATGTTACTGCTTTAATTCATGTACTATATTCTCCCCTTTCCACTTGCCTCTCTGTTCTCAGATGCCCCTCCACAATCGATGAAATATGACCATTTCCTCCTTTCCCCAGTCCTCCTACAGACTGGCTTATGGCTGAAGGGAAGAAGGCAGCTTTGATGGACCACCTGTAACTTCATTGTACAAACCTGATTTGGCACTCAAGTGTGACACTTCTGAACAAACCCCCGTTCAGAAAGGCTGCCTAGTGCTTTTCAGCCAAGTCCAACCATCACACCAAAACTGTACTTTCTTTACAAAATGGGCCAGTCTTAATCAGATGGGATGATGTAGTCCCAATGCCTTTGTTCGTTTGGAACATAAGGTCTTTTAGAGTTGCATTTTTTGCTCTGGGCTTGTACAGAGGCCAGCGAAACTGCATCCAAACCAACAACCAGGCATCCTAGGTGCTACCGCAATATGAATAATTAATATTATAACATCATCACCTTGTATCACATCAGGATATGGGCCTGTAGATTTAAATCCATTATTTACAATTGCAAACAAATACCATAATGCCTTTGACTATAAGGCACGCATTTTAATTTAAAACCAAATATTTCATCTAAAAATGACCCAAATTTGATTTAAGAAAAGAAATGAAAAGCTCTTACATGTACCACAGAGGTTGTGTCCTTGCAAATGGCTCTTGGGTGATTTGTTTAGTTTTTTTTAATGTGAGAATTAGAAAATGCAAGCATATCTTATATTCAAGGCCATCTTATTTGGAAGGAATACAGTGATTAGCACCGTTCACCTCACAAGCACTCCTCTTTCCAACTGCAGTTGCAAGGATGCTCACTCCTCCTATTTTTGGTTGAACAGCCTCCCTGGACAAATTGCAGCAAGTGCTTCCATGGAAACATGTTATAATTAGGAAAGTACACAGGCCTACAATTCCAAAAGTGCCTAGTGGCCCCTAACTTCAAAAGGGGAGCTTGAAAAGGTCTAAAGGTGAGTGTGCCACATTTTTTTGAAATCCACCTTCCTTTTAGGGTGCTCAAAAATTGTGCGCTCAAAAAAAATATATATATATATCCCTGGTCACTTCTGTAAAAATGTTGGTCAGATTTTTAGCTTCACTGAATGAGATTTGGCAGCTGATCTCACAGAAGAGACTTGGTACCATAGTCCTTTGTAGACAACACAAAATTGGCCTTTAAAGCAGCTTAAATGCTGTTTTGCACTGCTTTAATGGCACTGCTGTTTGCACATTCGGTGGCGTATTCAGCTTTAAATGACTTCGGTATGTAGCAAGATAAAATACCTAAGGTGTTTAGTTTGCTACCTAAGGGCATGTGTAGATGAAATGGGGGAACTGACTTGAAGTGGTGGGTTTTAAAAAACACTGCTTCAGTTTAGGGCTGATTAAACCCCTGTTTCGTGCACGCACCCCAGTGACTTACCTGCTCCTCTGGCGGGGAGGGCAGGGCGAGCTGCCGGTGGGCAGAGCAGTCCCTGGGCTGTGGCGGGGGCTAGTGTGGCGGTCCCCCAGCAGGTGGCACCTGCCCACAGGCACCCGACTCGGACGGCCCCGGGGGCACCGCAGCGGTGGAGGGAAGCACCAGGTCCCCACGCAGCTCTGGCAGGCAGGCAGGCTCCGGGGGTGGGAAACAGATCAGGCTCACCACTTTTCTTGGGCGAAGCTGCTTTCCCCGGCTGCTGCCAGGATGCTTGCTGGGCTTCCTGCAGAGCTGTGGAGCTGCATGGAGCCTGGTGCTTTGCACCGTGGCTATAGAGGCAGCAAAATAAAACTCCTTGAAGGAGTTTTAGTTTGCTATGCCCCAAGTCATTTAAGGCGCATTACACTGCTGAATTTCCTATAGCGGCTGGAATTGATGTGCAATACACCACCAAGGTGTGCAAACACTGACGCAGTGCAAAAGCATTTAGTCCGCTTTAAAGTGTCATGCACATATGCCTCTCATTTCCTTTATACACGGCTTAACAAAGTGCATGGGGCACTGGAAACCAATGTGCATGTGTGGCTTGGCAGGCCCTGCGCAGCTGATCTCACAGAATAGACCTGTGGGACCTGATAGCAGCCTGTGCAGGCAGACTCCACTGAAGGAAAAAAAAATGTGGCGAGCCTGATCTTTTTTTTCTTTTGTTTCCCTGGAGCCTCCCTGCCTGCCTACCTGAGCTGTGCAAGGACCCGGTGCTTCCCTCCATGGCTGTGGTGCTTCCCTCTGCAGCTGCAGCACCCCCGGGACCTCCTGGGCTGGGTGTCAGTGGGCGGGTGTCCCCATGCAACTCAGGGATCACTTGGCCCACCAGCAGCTGGCAGCTCAGCTCCTCCTCCCCTGCCGAAGAGGCAGGTAAGGATCAGCCCCCCACCCTTGTGTATATATCACGGGGGTTTAGTTTGGTTTAATTCTTCCTAAATTGAAGCAGTGTTTTTAAAAACCGACCATTTCAATTTAGGGAGAACTAAATCTAATTAAACCCTCGTGGCATGTACAAGCAGCCCATGTGACCAGCCAGCCTTCTGCATCTCGCCAGCAGGTGTTCAGTCAAACAAGGTTTGAGAATTGCTGCCTCAGAGAAATGGGTCAGTTAATCTGGACAGCTTTCGCTGCATGGACTAAGTATGAGGGTTTCCAGTTGCAGCAGTGCAAATACCCATAATGCGTATCCAAGACTAAAAATAAGAAGTACACCTTTATCAGGATAGGCTTTGGTTGCAGCAGCTGTGATCAAGGCTAGTCTTAACCCAAGGCACCAAAGAGAAATAACAGGAAAACAGTATGTGAAATGTAGTAATTTGACTATAAGCAGAAACATAGCAAAAACATATTCCCTCCCCTGGCTTCCCATTCTTTCTGTAAACAGAGAATCATATATCTCAGATCAGCTACTGCAGTGGCATGTGCTGTGAACTTGCCCAGCCACAGCTTCCAAGCATCTTATCTCGTTCCCCCGACTTCTGAGCAGAGAAGGTGAAGTGCCTTTCTGCTCCTACCTTCCCTTATCACTCCTCTTTTTAAGGGCACCTTTTCAAATTACTATTCAGCTACTAAAAAGGCCAACAGTATAGCTGAGTTGCTACATTGCCAGTGTGGTCTTCCCAAAACCAATGTGCCATTTCAGTAGCTGAGAAGGGAGGATGTTTCTGAGGGTGAAACCCCACTTGTGGATGGGTGATGGGGTTGGGGGTTGGGGAGCACGGGATTTATTAATTTTATAGATTTGGATGGAGTTTAAACTTTTGGAATTTAAAATGAGGTGTGTACCATCGGCACAGTATCCTACTTGGAATGATGTCTGTGCTATCGCTACTCAGGATCAGGGTCTGTACAAACATGTAGTACATGATACCAGTCTAACAGCTCATTTTGGCTCATTGGCAGTTTTAGTAGCTGGAAAAAAAACTGTTTGGAGACAAAAAGGTTGAAATATATTTGACCAACTGAAAAGTGAAAAAAAAAAAGAATTTGGGGTTGAAGGCAGCAATTCATTTTGATGTCATACAGTTATCTATAGCGACGTTGGACTGGAAGGGACCTCAACCCCCTGCCTCCAGGATGTTCTAGGAGGGTGAATTCCACTTCCCCCATTGAGAGCTCCCTACTCAAACCGCTCCATACAAATTCATAATCTAAACTCTTCATAATGTTAGTCAATCCTGACACAACAAGACATAACACTCAAACCTGACACAGGGGAAAGCAGGGGAACCACGGCAGCCAGTGTCTTGCTTCTATAAAAGTTTGTTAATACAGGCTCAAGAGATCCCAGGTAGAGGACCATGCCCCGACCTCCCCCCACTACAGAGGAAGGCAAAGCCCCCCAGTTTATACCCATCTGACCATGGGGTAAAATTCCTCTCTGACCCCAGATATGCTGATTGGTCTAATCCTGAGCAGAGGGGCAAGATTCTCTAGTCAGGAACCTCTAGCTTTAAGTCCCAAAAGTAGCAGTGGCCACCCTGGTCAAAATCCCCAGCCTTCACTGCAGCCAATACCCAGTGCCTCTGAGGAAGGCTTAAAAACATGTAATTACATGTAGCAGAAAGGAGGGGGCAGGAGACAACCAGCAAAGCCCAGAGGCATGTCAACTCTTGAAATTGTTTTCGGTTTTCTAAATAAATGTAAGGGCAATCTTGAAGCAAAAAAAATTAAAAATGTCTTCAAAATACCAAAACAGAAATTAATTTTTCAGATTTTTTTTTCTTCAAACTGAACAATTCCATGAAAGGGACATGACGCTGGGCAGCGCTGCAGTGCCCCATAATCAGTGTTCCCTTGTTTTGTGCATTTTTTCTCCATGCTCAAGACTAGAAGAGAGAGTCTCAACCCTGATGCTCTTACCAGTTAATTTGGAGACATACTGCATCAAGGGTGTTCAGGGCACAATTCAGAAGGAAGAGGTGCAGACTATGATGCACATGGACTGCTTTCATTTATTCTTTTTTATTGTTGTTATATTCCTTTGTCTCATATCTCGTCTTCATTATTTCTGCCTTTGGCTTGCATGAATTCTGGTACGTCTGTGCTGGTGTCGCTGCCCAACTGTTCTTTTTATTTTAAACATATCTTAATTCAGTTTTGTTTTGTGTTTTAGTTTCCTGTTCCATAATATTTCTTGAGAAATCCATGGGAAGCCATGTGTTGAAAGAGCTTCATTTAAAAATTCCCCTCTGTGTCTTTCCTGCTTGTCCACTTTATGGTCCACATGCTGTCATTTCTAGATGCGTGCATGGTGGGGGGTGGCTCCTCTGCTGCTCTCAGTCTTTCCATGGACCCCAACACCCTTGAAGGGCACAAGGTTGGAGAGGGGCAGTGTTCATCCAGGGTGTTTTAGGAGGGTGATCCATGTCCCTCCCACTGAGGGTGCAGGTAGGAGTGCTCTGGTCTCTGGCCACGTGCTGCTCTCTGAGCTCTCCCAAGTGCACACCTGCACCCCAGGCAAGGGACAGGGCTCTGGTCCTCTGTGCTTGGGAGCTAGGGCAAGATGGTCATGGGGTCACTGTGCAACAGGACCACAGCAAGAGCAGACTGTTCTGGCAGCCAGTGTTAACCTTTCCTGTCAATGGGGTGTGAATAACTTGAGTGGGATTTAGAGCTCCCAGCCCTGTGGAGGTGGGAAAACAGGGGCCGGGTCACTCTCTGAAAATCTGTTTTCAATTCTAGGATTCAATCAGTATGACTGAGCACTTCTGGGAATATCTGGGGCTTCCTCATGTAATGGCTTACAGGGGGTTTCTGGCCTCGGGGAGGGATCAACAATCAGTGGTGTGGGGTTGCTCCATAGGCCAAATCCAACGTGGTGTTGGCATGAAGGGCATGGTGCGTGGGTTCGACTCTATGTGCCTGGATCTGGCTGCATGCTGGCTTAACCCCACATCCATGGATCTGACTGGGCTCACCCCCTGAACTGGCCCAATCTGGCATGCAGAGACATGTTATCTGGCTCGTAGGACTCTCCACAGGCCCAGAAATTTGGCTGCAGGGAAATGGAAATGAATGCTGTTGCCACTCCCCTGACACCAAATTTCTGGAACCAAGGGGAGCCCCACAGGCTAGCAGACACAGCCTGCAGGCCAAGGGCTTAGCACCCCTTGTCTATGTTATGGTGGCAGAAGGTCCTGGTAAAGCATGCCACACCAGCTGAGATGTGTGAAAACTAGAAAGCAGCCAATGAGATCACTCCGAGATCATTTCTAGCCCCAGCTCTCAGGCACAGCGCACAAAAGGCAGGCTTCAGAGGAAGCCAATTTTGGAATTAGCTTGTTTGTGGTTAAAATTAAAATGAATTTGCAGCCTCTGCACACCCTTCCCAAATCTAATGTTTGGGCCCAACTTCGGATCTACCACTATTCACAACATGAAAAAACCTCACTGTGGAATGGCTGAGGGCAACTGCTTTCAAGCGGACAACAACATTTTGGAACTGTTGAGGTCATTCATAATTGTCATCTTCCCATTACTCGCAGTGCCTCGCAGTGTGAAACTGATTGCACTTTTCTACTAGTTTGGGTAGTCAGAAAAGAAATAGAAGTCACCAAGTTATTTCACTTGGAAAGGTGCCCATTAAATATTTAGAGAGCAGAGCTATTGTTCATGTTTGGAGAATTCAACATGGCCATAATGGACATGAGGGAGCCTTTAATGAACCAGTTGATATGGTCTGCTCATGCTATGCCACTCCCACGATGCATTTCTAATTGCTTGTAAAAGGTGAGTGAGTAGTAAATGGCAGCATTGATCAGGTCAGGTGGCCCTGTCAACCCAACATCACTGAGGAAATGCCTGCTAAATGCCATCAGGCCTTTTATCTTGACTAAAATGCATCTCCTCGTCAGAATGGCATTTTGCAAACACACCATTTCTTTGGGAATCCCCACTAATTAGAGCTCAGCAAATTGTTCTTGGTGAATCGTACATATATGGGAAAAAGTGGTTTCAGTACTCTTCAAACTACAGTAAACGCTCTGGTAACCGGCACCTTACAAGCCGGCATGCTCTGTTAACTGGCATGCTGGCTTGCAAGGAAAAGTGAAACCAGAAGTGCCCAATGTGGCACTTCCGGCTTCTCCGAGCCCCCACAGCCTGGGGGGATAACAGGCTGTGCGGGGCTGTGCAGGGCCCACCTCCCTGTCCCGCAGGGCCCGCAGGAGGGGCGGTGATGCCGTGGGAGGGGCGGAGAGATGCCCCAGACACAGCAGGAGAAACGGCAGCCAGGGCTGCTCAATTAACTGGCATATTTTGTTATCCGGCATCCCCCATTCCCAGGGGATGCTGGATAACAGAGCTTTTACTGTACTTATGAACATGGGTCAGGTTTGCTGAAAAATATTGTTCAGAGGGAAAAAGACATATAACTGGGCAGTGGATATTGTGGGCTATAGGCTTTATAGGAAGGATTGGTTTGGGAAGAAGGGTGGAGGGGTGGCCCTCTGTGTGAAAGAGCAGTACCCCTCCCTGTGGGTTATGTTTGATTGCACGGGGAGGTCCCCTGAAACCCTCTCAGTCAAGATACAAGGGGGCTTGGGAGAAAGGGACCTGATGGTGGCAGTCTATTATAGACCTCCCTACCAAGAAGAGGAGAGCGACCAGGCACTCTCCAGGGAACTGACCGAGGCAGCTAGGACTAAAGACTTGGTTGTCCACATGAAATCAGTCCTGAACAGGTGACGGCACTCTTAGGACATTTGTATCATAGTATCTAGGGTCAGAAGGGGCCTAAAGCAGGCCATCTAGTCTGACCCCCCGCCAGTGGCAGGAACGAGTGCCAGGGTAAATATGCCAGGGTACCAGACATACAAGTCTGGTATGTTTTCAAGTCTGCTGGGCCAGATGACCTGCACCCAAGAGTCCTGAAAGAACTGGATTAGCTCATAGCGGTGCCTCTGGCGAGGTTGTTTCAAGAGTCATGGAACTCAGGAGCGGTCCCGAACAATTGGATGAAGACTAATGTGGTACCCATCTTTAAGAAAGGGAAGAGGGACAACCCTGCAAACTATAGACCAGTCAGTCAAACTTTGGTCCTGGGAAAGATTTTTGAAAAAATTGAGAAGAAGGCCATCAACCACAAGCTTGTAACTAGTGGGGGATTAATAAGCAAACAGCATGGCTTTGTTGAAGTGAGGTCATGCCTAACAAACCTGGTGTCCTTTTATGACAAAGTAACTAATCAGCTGGACATGGGACATAAGGTTGACATCATCTACCTAGACTCCAGCAAGGCCTTTGATACTGTTTCCCATGAGATTTTCTCAATTAAATTGGAGGGTACTGGCCTAGACCAGTGTACAGTGAGGTGGGTTGGCAACTGGCTCAGAGGATGATCCTAGAGAGTTGTAATTGATGGGATGGCCTCATCCTGGAGGGCCATCTCTAGTGGTGTCCCCCAGGGACCAGTGCTTGGGCCCGTGCTCTTTAACATCTTTATCAATGAGTTGGATGAGGGAGTGGAAAGCACAATGATTAAGTTTGCAGATGACAACAAGCTGTGGGGAAATGACGGCATATCTGAGGACAGGGTAAGGATTCAGGATGACCTTGACAGGCTGGTCTTATGGGCTGAATGCAATTAGATGGGATTCAACAGGGACAGGTGATGGGTCCTTCATCTGGGTAGGAAGAACCTTCATCACAACTATGCGATGGGAGGTGGTCCACTGGCTGACACTGCATCTGGAAGGGACCTGGGGGTGACAATCAACCAGAATATGAATATGAGCTAACAGTGCGATGAAGTCACCAGCAGGGCAAATACAAGTCTGGTGTGCATCAGTCAATGTGTTGCCAATAGATCCAGGGAGGTGCTCCTCCCCGCTCTATTTGGTGTTGGTGAGGCCACAGCTCCAGTTCTGGGCACTGAACTTCAAGAAGGAGGTGGATAAAATCGAAAGGGTACAGAGAAGGGCCACCTGCATAATCAGGGGCCTGGAGGATAGGCCCTATGAGGAGAGACTCTGGGTATTGGATTTGTTCAGTCTGAGTAAGAGAAGATCTGTTCAGGTCCGTCCTGACCCTAGCTACTATGAAACTATGAAGACTGAGAGGTGACTTGATAGCCGCCTACAAGTATGTCAGGGGCAAACACCATGACCTAGGGGAGCAATTCTTCAGAAAGGCACCCCTTTGGAGGATGAGGACCAATAGGGACAAGCTAGTTGAGGAAAAAGTTAGGCTAGACATAAGGAAAAACTTATTTTCTGTAAGGGTATCTAGAATCTGGAACACACTCCCAGCAGTGGTGGTGCAGTCACCATCCCTGGAGGTGTTCAAAAGGAGGCTGGACAAGTACCTTGTTGAGCTTGTTTGAGCCCAATTAGCTCTTGCCCATGGCAGAGGACTGGACTTGATGATCTTACAAGTCCTTTCTGGTCTTTCTTTCTATGATTTTAAAAAAGTGACACTATTTGGGGCTTTATTCACAAAAGTACCAGGAGGGTAGATGGTTTCCCACCTTTATCCAACAGCCAAAGGATAAGAACCCTTACCCAGGATGTGAGAAATGTCATGTTTTCATTAAATAAGTGACGAAAATTAAATGGTTCAGTTTGGATTGAATGGAAAATTCTGGGCTGAACAAATGAAAATGTTATAGCTTTTTCATTTTGGGAAGAAAACATTCAATTTGGTCTGATCTGAACTGAACTGAAATGCCTTTTGGTGTTTCTGGGATCTTTTTTGTTTGGGTTCAACTTCCAAATCAAACCCCTACCCCCACTCCACCTCCTCCAAAAAAGTCAAATACTTGCATGACCCTTTCCCTAATCGGAGGAAATAAAAAAAATGTCTCCAGCTCAGGCACTGAGAACAAAGAGGAAAGCAGGGAGGGAAGTAGAGATTTCACAAAAATGATAATGCCAATGACCAAATTCTCTGTTTTGCTTGCTTCAGCATCTTTCCCCTTTTTCTCCACTTTTGCCCAGGAAAACTGCTCCAACTTCTCAGCAGTTGCATTCAAGTGTAATCGTTAGCATGATGGCACTTTCAGTTTAAGGTAAGTGATAGGCACAGAAGTTTTCCTGCCTAAGAGTCCTTGGGCCAATATATTCTAATTAGCTAACGTTCTATTTGTTAACACAGGGGAAATGTGCTTGGTATAGGATTTGATAACTCTGTAGTGAGTAAACATTGCTTTATTTATGTATCTTACACCTGAAGAGCACCTCCAAGCCACCTGTCTACTTCTGGAGCAACCTCTAGTTTAGGTACATTCATCAAAAAACAGGTCTCAGGTGCTGGCTCTGCCCCACCCAGATGTGTGGCATACAAACTGGTCCCTGGCATAGCCGCCAATCACGCTAGCCAGTGATTGTTTTATGCTACCTGGCAGCTTCCCAAATACCAAGGAAATCTCCACTTCTCCTTTCCAGCTGGACGTGTTGACTAGATTTCTCCAGGTCTCTCAGATATGCTCTTTAATCCATCAGCAGTGCTCCCTGGCACTTTGGGAAGTTCTGTCATAACAATAGCCTAAGTTCTCTTTGTTGAGAGCTTTTTTACTTTTTCAGAGACATCTCATCCTCTGATCTTTTGAAAACACTCTGGGTAGGCCAAGCCAGCCAGCTGGAGTCTGTTTCTGGTATCTTTGTGTGACATGCACGTTGGGATCTAAACCCCAAACCTTTTGAACAAAGTGTGCAGTGGTCCCATATACTAGCAGCAATACTATGATGAATTAGCTCTGCCTAAAAAGTTTGCCTCTCCACTGCCCCCTGATCTCTGTGTAGGTAGATCACAAGTAGGAAATCCTGCCCTTAGGTCCTGCTGCCAGCTCTCCTGTAAATGGAGGAAGGAGAATACCCCTTAAAAGGGACTTGTGTAGGCTGCAGGCAAGGGCAGGTGTGGCTGCTGCAAAGATGCAGTAGGCATGTGTATGGATTCTGCAAGGCTTGTAGAAGCTTTAAGCATTACCACTGCCCTGCTCTCTTGTCCCTAAGACATCTACTCCTGATCTGGGCTCATGTATCATCATGAAGGGCTGGCTTCTGAAGGACCACAGATAGATTCCTACAGCCATGAAACTTCTGTAACATCATTAACACGGAGGCAAGACTTTTAGGCCATGCATCACTTAAAAGTTCACATTAGTTCTTTTGTAACAGGAGCTGCCAGCATACACATGCTGTGATTGATATATTCATCTCTTAGCTAAATGACATTTCATTTTTCTTTTTCCATCCATCTCTGGATGAGTGCAAAGCCTCTTGATGCAAACAAGTCTGGAGAACATGGAGATGTAGTGAAAGGGGGAGATATATGAGACATCTGGAGGCAGTTACAAGGTATTTTCTGTTAGTTCTGGGGTGATACTGTTCACCCCACAAGCAAAGGAAAGAAAGATGGGAAATCCTATGGTTTGCAAGTACAGCCTTTTCGAGAAACTGGTGCACAAAGCAGAGCTGGGATAAAAAGAATTCAGGCCTGGTTCTACTCCAATTTAAGCTTTATGCTGGAGGAATTCCATTTACTACAGTGGGAACATTCCTGATTTATACTGGGAGAAAAGTCAAGCCTCTAGCTTTAAACAAAGAAATAGTTTCTGATTATCTGTATCAGTGGAGACTTTTAAAAATCTGAGAAAAATCAC
Organism: Caiman crocodilus; assembly: GCA_030014935.1. Lineage (NCBI taxonomy): Eukaryota > Metazoa > Chordata > Crocodylia > Alligatoridae > Caiman > Caiman crocodilus. The sequence goes on along the minus strand of JAGPOW010001034.1, from coordinate 8,914,995 downwards.
AGCTGCCTTATCAGCACAAATTTAGAATGCCAAGCAATCATGATTACCAACCTCATGTAAGGAAAAAACCTACCAAATGTGCTGAGCGGTCTCGTTAGAATGGCTGTAAGGAGCATCGGTGCCTGCAGCTGCAGGGGGAAGGACAACGCTGCCTGAGAATAGGTAATATAAGCAGAAACCAGACTGCACTCATATCAGTCATTACCAGGAAGCTGGCTAGCAGTTTAAGCACCTAATAGAAATGCATGTGCTGTACACACTCTTATTCACCAGCTGGGAGCCTCCCTTAGCAGGCCCAGCTGACTTCATTCACGTATAAAGAATCAGATGCAAGTATATAGATGCCAATGTTAATCTTCAACCAGGCAGCTCAGGTCACTATGCTAGATTTACATGTGAGCAACATCTGCACATCCATTACCAGCCTCTTACTTCAGTTGCAAACTGACTGTGGTGCTCTGCAAAGGGTATGGTTATCAATCAGTGGGGTGGGTGGCCACAGAGGCGAGCAATACTCCAGTGCCAAAAGAGAGGAGAGAAGGTCTCACCTGATACGTGTTGTCAAAACTGTCATACATGAATCTTGTGATCAGGGATGTCTTCCCAACTGCAAGAGAAAGAGGAAAAAAACCATTAGGTAGAGAAGTTTGAAGTCAAACTCCTTGTTCTGGATTATTTTCTTTTCAGGCCCTCTGGAGAAAGGTAAAGGAAAGGAGGGACCTCAACCTGTTCAGGCTCAGTAAACGAAGACTGAGGAGGGACCTGGTGACTGCCTATAAGCTGCTGAGGGGTGATCAGCAGGAAATAGGGCAGGGTCTTTTTTCCCGGGCACCACCAGGGGTAACTAGGACCAATGGTCAGAAGTTACTGGAGAGCAGGTTTAGGTTGGACATTAGGAGGCA